>OY743219.1:8943925-9192638 GCA_963555745.1 Cardamine flexuosa | reverse complement strand
TTATTAGGAGGAAGTTTAGGGTTTGATAATCTGTCTTCGATCCCAAAAAAAACACTGAATGCTTGCATGTCAGGTATGATGGTTGTGTCGGGAGCATTTTCTGATGATTGTTAGGCAGAACTAACTTTTTCGTAAAGTGATTGGCTTCAACAACAACATGCTTGACTGAAAAAATTATAAAGTGAATCAACAAGGCATGTTTCAGTGAATTGTTTGTCTCATATTTTCTTTAGTAAAAATGGTTCTTATTGTGTAGTGGTAAAAACGGAGTGATCTTTAGGGCATCTATGAAATAACAAGCAGGTTCTATGCTCAAGTTTCTTAAAAAATCCTTCAAATCCTTAGTGAGATCATTAGTAACTCTTATCGTTGAAATTGCTTCGCAACTACACAATACCACTTCTGAGTAATGTAATACTCAGTAAAATGGATCAAGATCGAACTTCCTAGCCAAAATAATAGACATGACATGAACTGCCATTTAACACAACCACACAGTCTAATCTACATGATGCATGAAGTACCATTATCATCAACCTCACATTCATCACCAGTACTCGGATACCCAAAAACACATATAATATTATATTTTACCTTTTTCAATCGTAGCATGTGTCTTTTTAGTGAACTTTTTCTTGAATATGTTTGTAAGAATGGAACGTTGGCATTACCTTCCATTACTTGCCTCCTACGAGCACCTCCATGAATGGTTTCTTATCATGACTATCTCACATAATAAAAAAAATTATAATAATAATAAAATATTGTGTGAGTTTACACTTTGCAACACACACGAGTCAATCCTTAATCCATAATAAATAAAACAAAATCATTTCCTAATCAATGAGACGACTAGAGTTACACTCGTTTTTACCCTGCAGCTAGCATGTTGAGACACATGATATGCATACTTGGTAAACAATGTATCGATAATGGCATCTCCAAAGTGAGCTACGAGCATTGTTTCAGTCACCGCTCGTATACAACTAGCTTCTTTTTGCCCTGCTTTAACTCTATGTGCTTGTAAGCTACAATCCTCTTTACTATGGCCGAGATCAAATCCATGTGTCTCCAAGTCGTTTATTTGGAATGATCCCTCTTTTCTTATAATCTCCTTCACTTCTTCCTCGCTCGGGTCATAAAATGGCATTTTGAACGAACTTATCTTTGATGCACTCAAAAGACCCTATGTAAATAGATAACAAAAGATCAGATATTAAAAACCATCCATGAACATAGATAAAGTTTAATATGTAGTAATTTGATACCTCGAAGACTAAGTCACGGAGAGAATTGGATAACAATGTCCAAAAATGACAACAATCCCTATACAATGGATCATCAAGATTGTTTCTTCCGATTAATGAGAGAACCATACGTCCATTAGATACCATCTCTTCAGAACGCATTCTTAGAAATGTCGTAAAATCTCTTTGGAATTGATTCAAGTAAGCTTTGTATTCGCTTAGAGGACTTGAACTTGTTATGTACACACTCATCTTGTTCTTCTCCAGTCCGTCCGGTACCTTACAAGTCCATAATACCAAATGTTATAGGCTTTTTATTTGTATATAAGCGAAAAAATTATAGCAAAGTAAAATTTTTAATTATAATAAAATATTTATAAGACCTTAGAGAGGAAATGAATACTGTAAATTGAATTTATGAAATGGACACTCTTGCGAGGGAAGAGCCTCGAGTAAAAGGAACCAGGGACTCCAGAGATGAAGCATGATCCTTTGCTTGTGAGCTTTTTGTTGAAGAAAGTTATGAACTTGAACGTTGTGTTGAAATCGTTACTAGGGAGATCATTCAGACAACAATCTATCTCCGGTGGGTTTTGGTTCCATTCTTGACACAACAAATTGATTGTGTTGACTATCTCAGACATCACCAAAAAAGTGTTTTGTCCTGAAGAACAACCTAAATCGGCTACTTTAATACATTTAGGAAAGACCAAGTTTATCAACATTTCCTTAGTGTTTTTAACTAAGATCCGCTTGGTCATTATTGATAAAACTCTTTTCTGTAAAAAAGAGAGAAACAATTTAAGAAATTGGTGGTTAGTATTTATTTTTCTCCAAATGAAAACCCAAATTTAGTTTTTCATTTTAACAAATTTATTTTCTGAAATTTTTAAACACAACAAATGAAAGAAAAAAATTTCAAACAAATAAATTAGAGATGCTTAAAGTTTCAATAATGTGAGTATCATCACTCTGTCACTACCCGGATTCAAACTCGTATATTGCATGTTGTTGACAAAAATTGTTTTTTTTTATGTAATTCGAGCATATACGTTTGAAGTAATAACTAGTGTACGCATGTTTATAGAACATATATAGATCAGAAGAAAGAACCTGAAGAAGAGAATTGGTGGAGTAACTGTTGTCTCTATCTCCACCACTCATGCATAGAGCACTCACAAAAGGGTATTCACTAGTTCTCTCTTCATCCACAGAACTATACTTCTCATCATCATCACTCTTATAATCACACCTGCATAATATATAAACACATAGAGATACATATATACATCTATGTCAAATCAACATACACATTTGTATATTCTATATACTATGTAGATGAACTGGAGAGAAAAATTAACCTTGAGGAAGGATTGGCGTAGATGAGTATTGAATCCATTTCTTGCACCATTATGTTCTTTTCAAGAAAATAATTTTAAGTGCTTTATGCTGTTAAAGGAGGCTAGCTGTTGTAGCTCGCATGCTATTCAAGTGTCTACCTCTATAGAGTTCAGTTAGAGATAGACCGACACAAAGAGCCTTCACCTCGAAAATCGTATTGGGATTCCCACATTTACAATTGTCAGTTTCCTGCACCTTACGTACACTAGCCAACTTACTTTTAGAACTCTCATTTTAGAACTAAAAATAATATGTGGTCTAGACCATATCTATGTTCTCTTTCATTCATTATATCTTTTGTCATATGTGGACTATGGTCCATGTCACATAATTCACATGCAAATCTATTATCTGAAAGAAATCGCTTTCTATGTGTACTCATTGATTTCAGCCATTTAGATAATATCAAACTGTAAACATTTTGAAAACATTTCTGAAAGTACGAAAGTTTAAAGTTTTGTTTCCTTAAACTTCTGTGTAGGTAGATGAATCAACATTTGAAAGAACTTTATTTCATTTAAGACAAGCCATCCCAATAAAACTCTGATTTCTGAAAAACTAGCTAATTATGTATGATGAAAATTTTAAATTAGATTAAAAATTTTATATAACTAAACTCAACACAAATTTTCGACAACTCGTTATACAAAAACCTTGAAAGTTAACTGACCAAAGTAGAACAACTTACTAATGGAGTACTTCATGGACAATGATGTGTGAATAAAAACATAAAAATAAAACTTTCGTAATGATCTCCAAGTGCAAGACCGGTTAACAATTTGTTTGAATTTTTCATAATAATGGTTCGTCTTTCAGACAAAGGAGGAATCCACATCAAGAAGACAGGAATAGACGTGGATCGGTTAGAGCATCATAAGTGGTTGATTAGAGTACACATCTACACATGCATGGTTCCAAGACAGATTTTAGTGTAAAACTTTATCATTAAAAACTAAGTACTATATAAACTATATAAATTTATAGCATAACAAAACTAAATATACACTTTTAACAAAAATAAGATATGCGGTTATAACATCATCCAACTCAATTTTGTTTTTATGGAATTTTGTCAATAATATATGATTCATGAACGATGTTGAAATTTTTTTAAATCAAATATGCATGAGGATTTAAACCGAGATAGTGATACTTATGACACTATTACAAATTATTAAACTGAAAACTTGGCCAAAACTTAAGTAGCATAGAAACGGAAACGGGTATGCAAAAATGAAATGTGTGGAAACATAGAAATATTTTTTTTTTAAATTAAGAAACGGGTACATGTTTGAAAAGTGAATATATATATATATATATATATATATATATATTTAAAAAGTATAATAAAACACATAAGAAAAAAACATATTAAACAATATTTGAAACAATAAAAATCCAATAAATAAATATTAAGTAGATTTTTTTGTCGTCTATTACATTATTATTATTAGAGATATATGATCTAATCCTAATATGATGAGTACTCGACAATCTGATAATAGATACAATTATAATGAATTTTTTCAAACGATGATTTCACAACGCAAATTCTCTTCAACATATGGTTATGTATGTACGGCATCTCCATGATAGACATACTTTCTCCACCACACTTAGATCTACGATGTACGATTCTGCAGGTACGACATTTCTATGATGGACAAACTCTCCCCATAACATACGAGACCACGACAGATGACTCTATCTGCAGTACTCTGGAATTCCTGAAAAGTTTTGCATCTTTTATATATGGGGTTCAAACATCAGATCTGGTGTAGAAACCTTTTAAACATTTAACCAATAGACCAAAGTGTTTCTACATATTAAGTAGTTTAAATAAAATAAAATATCATAACCATTAATTTTTGGAAAAAAATAAAATATGAGATATTTATATTTTATAAAATAGTTATGACTTTTAAAAACAAAATAATATATATTATATAAATTTCATGTTTCCAAATTATTTATTTAATAAATTTCTATAAAAAACAAGTTTTTATCTCATTATCAAAACATAAATAGATATTTTCATCGTTATTCCAAATGATTGTTGTTTGGAAACGTGTTTCTATCATATTTTTGTCAAGTTTTTGAGAAATTTCTGTTTTATCTAAAACGTTTGAAAACAGAAACGGATATCGAAGAAAGTTTTCATGTTTCCTAGACCAAAACTCATTTGTTAAGTATGCATTTTTTTTTTTTGACGATAAAAAAAAAATATGCATTATTATCATTTTTGACAAAGCATACGACTTCATCTTGTTTTATTATTTCAATCTCTACACACACACACACAAAGCTCGCCACCGTAGCAGAACTTATGATACTTAAGTACACAATAAACAATTCAAACAACAAACATTACAACACTTGATACAAATTTACGATAACCGGAATAAATTCATTAACCATTAATTAAACCAGCGTGATTAAACCATAGTTCTTCAATTCCCATTTCACCTTCTCCATCTCTTCCTCCGGTAACGTCACCGTAACAACCCTTTCTTCCCTTTTAACCGCCGGTAATACAACCACAGCTCCGTCGTCTCCTATCCCTTGAACATTACAATAAACCGATTCCGGCGATCTCCCCATCACCACCGCCTCGTAGAAATCAACATCGCTCAGATCAACAAACGTCAATTTCGCTCCGTAAACAATAAAATCCGAAACATCATCAACAACCTCATCGATTCCAAACCTCTCGTCTTTCGCATCACCGATCGATTTCAAAATCTCCTCTAGATTCGCATCGGCGACGGAGAAATCGACGTGAACGGAGCTAATCATCTGACTATTCCTCACCGCTCTCGGTTTTAACCCGTTCGGATCCGATCTGATGATCGTAATCGTATCCGTCGGCTCTGATTCTCTTCTCGATTTCGCTATGCATTTCCATATGATTCCACTGAGAATCTCGAATTCGTCTCCGTTCGCCGGAGATTTTGATTTTATATCGTTAACCGTTAAATTGAAGGAGTATGTTGTCATTTTGAAATTACTCGGAGCGACCCAGTGGTCTCCAACCGGGTTAAACCGTTTGATTGAATCGGGTTTTTTGCCTGTGGAGTTCTTCGGGTTTCGAAAGCTTCTTTGTGAATCAGAGGGTTTCGGGGAGTAGATATTTTCACCGGCAAAAGCCCGAGTCCATAAATTGAAGACATGAGAAAGAGAGAATGGATCTCCGATGATATGGGCCCAGCTAAAGCCTAGTGCTAATCCACCGCACTTAAACCGGGTCATCTAACCAACAAAAGCGAAACCATTGTTTTCAATACAAGATTTTGGTTACGAGTTGTTTTAAAATATTTTATTTCGCTTGTAAAATATTATTTTTTTTCATTGAATGAACATCTATTTTTCATGCAATTATATGGCTTGGTTAGGTCGGAGTCGGACCGGCCATCACATTTATTTGACGTTTCTTTCCTTTTTTGGTGTTTACATTTTTTTCCCCTTTTAGCAGTCAAGTTTGATCATTAGCCGAAATCTAAACTAACTGCGGAAACTTATTAACATTTTATGTTCCCTCCGTTTCAAACTAGTTATCGTTTTAGAAGTTAAATTTTGTTTCAAATTAATTGTTGTTTTATGTTTTCAATACAGATTTTTTACTTTAGTTTCTATTCTTTTAGTTTATTAGTTTAAAACTACTATTCATTGATTAGAGAAGTTAAAAATATATAGATAGTATGTACTTGTCTTATTAATAATTTGTAATATGTATGAAAGAAACCTTTAAACGACAACTAATTAAAAACCGAGATAGTATGTATTTGTCATTTTAAATGTCTTTCTTCCACTCGTCCTATCAAATTAAACATTAAATGAGCATCAAATTTTTCATATAAATTATATGACACGGTTAGGTCACACCGGTCATCCTGTTTGACGTTTCTCTCTTCTCAGTTAATTTTTTTAGGGTTTCTTTTCTCTTAATGGAACTTGTATATAATTTGATTTAATGTACCAAAAACCATACTGATCACATGAGTTATATATGACCCCGATGGTCAGATGTTTAATTCAGATGTAAATTGATCCTAAGTATGATATAATGAACGTCTTTTCTCTGTTTCATTAAATGTGGGGTTTTTTAATTTGTTTCTTTGTTAGCACTCTTATTTATTTTACGTAAATTAGTAGACAACTAGACATATTATATTTACGTACCTGAATATAGACCAAAGGAGAGAATGCCAACTCCGGTCCAACTGGTTGATGGTAAACCAGAGACTCATCAATGGACCGGTCCGGTACACGTAGCCACTCCTCCACTGTGAGATCACAATCACTTTCCACGAACCGTGCGCCACAATCGTTGCACTTTATGAACGGACGTCCCGAGTCGTGCCTCCTGAACCTACCAGTGATCCATGGGACCTGGTCGAACACCGGGAACAAGGGCTCCTTCACGTGTTTTACGGTCAAGTCACGTGCCGTCTCGGCCGAGTAAATGTATACCGCCTTTAGGTAATGGAGCTTCATGGCGAGGTCTAAACCGGTTGGCTCATGGGTCGTGCCGGTCTCTGTTGGCCGGGATGCACTCACTGTCGATAACCGGAAACCATGAACCGGACAGCTTCCCTCTTCTTGAAGTCGACCCATAAGTATAAGACAAGAGAATAAGCTCGAGAGAGAGATATTGGAAAAGTTGATTCTGAGTGATCTCTTGGTCTGGTCTATAGAAGTATATATATAGGAACAATGTATATAGTTTCTGTAAAAAAAACAAAAATCTCAAATTTGTTATTGTTGTTGTGCGACGTGTCTCTCTCTCTTTGATCCCTTGTTTTATAGATTGTGACTGTCATCTACTCACGTTGATATGTATTAATGTGATCATGTATGTATAACATTATAATAGAGACAAATAGTGTTGCGTCACAAGTTGGTGAACGCGACCCCAATCTTAATTGGTTTTCCTATTGAAGGATATGTATCACCAAAACCTGTACTATTTTTTCGTAACCCAATGCATATATATACTCCAATATGTACTATACTAATATGTATAACAAATAACAAATGTATATACTGGGGTAGGAATATATTGTATGATATCTACCATATCAATATGTATTGTGAAAAGCATCGCTAGATGTGATAATTTTTAAGGTTTAGGGTGTAAACAGATTTTTAATTATGAGATATGTTCTAAACATACAGTCATGCATGTGATGTACCAACAATTTAGAAAAAAAAGAAGACGAAAAATTGCTTAAGTAATCAACCGTTTTATTCGATTGTACTTTATATAGTTAACTAATGATTGAAAGTATTAGGTTTCGGGTTTCAAAACAAATGGCCGAGTTTAGGGTTTCATACGGGCCGAAGTCATCTTTTATATATGACTAAAGCTGAAGTCATAGGGGCCGAGTTTAACTAAAAGTAGGACATTAATTGCAAATGTATATATGGCGATGATGAGAGTTGCTTTTAAAAAAATGTAACATTTATATTTCACAAAATCATACTAATTAGCCTTTGGACTATTAAAAAAGCCCATACTATTAACCATTCACGGATCATTTTGCGTGTGTTTCAGGAAGACCTTGAGAATGCAATATATAAATAAACTGAAAAAATAGACAAAATCTAATATCAATCTAAATAACCTACCAAAAAAAAAAAACGGATCACATCTCCACTGGTCTTATCGGGAATTTAGTTAAGCAAATAAATGAACCAACTGGTAGCCAAACAAATGTACGAACAAGAACCACCTTAAAATCAGCCACTCACTTCTATGACTTCAACATTTACTACACAATTCACCTATAATCCTAAACGCTATTTAAGATTCCTTTGATAAAATATGGTTTATTTTTGTAAGTTCATCTATCTAGAGGTCACTATCTCACTGTCTACTATGCTTTAACATTGTGGAAGTTTCTCACGAGTTTAAAAATGAGTAAAAGACGAGCAAACTGGAAAGGGTAAATGTGATTTATAGCGCAAATTGGAAAAAATAAAAATAAAAAAAGAGTGAAAGAACTATATAATACTGTATAAGATATGACACTATCAATGTGTGTGTCAGAACTCGTCTTAAATAGAAGCTGGCCAAATTTGGTATGGAAGCATGCCTTAACAAAAAGGAATTAATTGTAGTTCTTTATAATTTTATGGGCCATTACTTTAAGAAACAAACGTCAAATAGGTCTCGTCTCCTAGCGGTGGGTTAATATAGGATGTGGAAAAACGATGCATGCATATTGTTTTATAAATATCCCCTTTCTTATTTGTTAAAGCATTATTTAATAGATCAACCAATGACTGTTTTTAAATACAGAAGGTCCCAATATGTTTTAAAAAATCAAGGTGGACCAAATCCTAGAACAAAAACCATATGTCGAATTAGTTGAGAAGGTAGAAGAAGACTAGAGCCTTTAATTTCATGTCGTCATAGTGAAGAATTAGTGACGAAAGCAAGTCTGGCGAATATTTCATGTCCCAAGCTTTATTCCGAAGTTTTCTAGGAACAAATGAGTGAAAAGAAGATATATAGACTGTTCTTTTATATTAATTAATTACACGAAAATTTTAATATACTATATTGTTTTGTTTGGACGCATCAAATTTCCAAGCCCGTTTCTATTGACATTGTCCAACTTTTGTTAGAACTTATAAAATATCCATATTCGAATATTTATTACTATTTTTTTTTGTTAATGAATTTAGGAATATTATCTAAAATAGATATTTTAAAATTTTTATTTTCAAACGGAGTTTTATGAAAAAAGTTTTTTAAATAGTAGGAGTCCACGTTTAAAATAAATTTTCAAAAAATTTATTTTTAATATTTAATTCATGAATTTATTTACAAATTTTTGTGTAAAAAGTTGGAAAGTATAACCATTTTCCATAAACAAAAAGGCATTATAAAAGAAAAAGCCTAGTGCTCATTCATAAATTGTAATTTTGAGAAAATATCATAGAAAAGAAGTTTTTCTTTTTTTCTTTTTTGAAGTCTTCGAAATTTCAAAACCAACTTTGTGCATGATTGTTCCTTTTATAAATAGTTGCAAATCAATATTTATTAATTAGTGGGGTGATATTATTATTATTATTATTATCAAGTTTTTAGAATAATCAAATTTGTAAGACGGACTATGATGACTGTCAACTTTTTGTTAGAATTTATAAGAAATTAATAATTGAACATTGACAATCATGATTGAAGCCTCATCATATAACTCAAAGAATTCATCTCCACACCTTTCAATTAGGTATACTGTACTAATATTGATATATATCATATATACAAAAAACTCAATATCCAAAATAAATGACAAGTCCAAACTCAAGATGATTCTCTTATCGATTCTTCTACAAAAAGTTAAAGCTGCAAACGGTTCAATAAAGTCGTGGAAAAAACATGGTAATCTACCAGACTACCACAATGATATCTTCTACCCTTTTTTTTTGTTGATAAAACCACATTTTTCTAATATAAGTATTTATTAATAAACCCTAACCGGATATGTGAATAACATGGTTTAAAACGGTTGACAAAAACTATAGTAACTACATTTGACCAATTAAACCTGATAGAGAAAATCTAATTTCGATGGTGAAACTTCTGCCGTCAAACATAAGTTCTCCTATCCGGTAAACCGAAAAAATTCCGTTATCCGGATTCAACGAATCCATCAATCTGGTCAAGGAAGCGTGCTTCAGCGACCGAGAAGATTCTAACCGAGTTGGCCAAGCTCGATCATCGCCTTAATCGTCCACCGTTGCCGCTTCAACTGTAGAACACATCCTCTACCACTGTCCTCAACACGCAACAAAAATCCACCGATTATTAAGACGCTTCACGCTATAGATTTAGACGAAAATGTCTCTGAAATGACCTAATGAAGAACTCACTAAGCAGCCGCCGATGTCCTCTTGTCGAAAGCATAACTTATTTCAGATGTCAAAAGACACTTTTTTGAAAACTTTCCCGATCCTAGATCTGCTGCATCTTGACAGGTATTCCACGTCTTATCATCGTTGGAGCTGTATCCGTTGATTCCACTACTTCTCACCACAATGCAATCACCAGAAAGATAAAGGAAACAGTTTTTTGAAATTGCCTAAATCTTCTGTAGCTTCGGAGAAAAAGTGGAACGATTAGCCTTGATTTTGATTTTGATCATAAAATCACATTTTATATCTTGGGTAACATGCAGAGCCGAGCCTGAGGGCATTAGAATAAAACATCTGCATTAGATCCCAATTAATGGGTTCAAATTAAGGGTCCCATATTTTACCCTTTTTTGATATTTTTGGTAAACAAAATGTAAAATATGTTATTAAAAATAATTAAAATAGAGTTAATAACTCAATATATAAAGATTTTACATAAAATGTGAAATAATTATTACATAACTTATATATTAAAGAAAAATCAAACATAGTTTTTCAATTTGTTAATTTGTTATGAAAAAAAATTCATATCAAAAATTATATTCTATTTAAATATAATTTTCTTTTTCTATATGAAGCATGGATAACTCAGGAAACAATACTTGAATTCATCCCTAATGCTGAACCCTTTTGTTCATCCCTAATGGTGAACCATTTTGTTCATCCCTTTTTCTCTAACCAATCAATTGATGACATGTCATATTATCATTAATACTCTTTTTAAATATAATCAATTAATCATTAATTATTCTTTCTAAATATAATTAATATAAATATTTCAACAAAAATTATATTTAAACAAAAATAATAAACTAAAACTAAAACTAAACAAATGAAATAAATTAAATAAATTAAGAAAACTCATCCTATAAGATTATTTATGTAATATTATATTTAACAAAAATAATAAATTAAAACGAAATAAATAAAACATATAAAACTATATCGTAAGGGAAACAACTCAGAGAACCCAAGGGTAAAAAATTAAAATTTTTAATTTGTTTTATTTATTATTTAAATAAAAATAGTAAATTAAAACGAAATAAATAAAAATATAAAACTATACCCTAAGTGATACAACTCAGCGAATCCAATGGCTAAAAGTTTTAAAATATTTAATTTGTTAAATTTTTATATGTTTTAAAGTACATAATTTTATAAGTTTTATTTGTTTAGTTATAGTTATTATTGTTAGTGATTAATAACTAATTGATTAGATTTAGAAAGAGTATTTAATGATAATATGACATGTCATCATTTGATTACTTAGAGAAAAAGAGGTAAATAAAAAGGTTCACCACTAAAGGTAAATCTAAGTATTGTTCTAACTCAGGACCGGTTCACCACTAGAAGTGAATCCAAGTAACACAACATGATTACACTATAAACCGTATATTTACTAGACCAGATTTATATCACTTTTATTTGACTGAATGGTTTTTAAAGAAAATACTTTTTTTGTTGTGCTTACCTATCAAACTTATACGCACATACATATATATATATATATATATAATTTAAATAGAAAGGCAATATTATTTAAAATATTATGAATTTATGGGTGTTAAGTGACCACTCACCACCATATAACAAATAAACAGAATACATTTTAATGTCATTTTTAAAGAAAATTGAGAATTACGAATATTTTAAAAGTAAATTTAAAAGTGGTGAATTTTATTATGCATAACTACGTATATGTGTTAGATAGTCTCGTGACTTGTTTGTTTCTTTTGTTTGCGTCAACAGTACCAACATTAGTTGCACGTATGTAAGCGTAGATGTGGATATAAAAATCTGATTGTGATTAAAAAGAAAAAGAAAAAACGATTGTGATCAAAGCTTTTGTTAATCAACACAAAATCGGCTCAAATGTTTCCCAAAAAAAAAAAAAACAGAAAGAAACGAAAGAATAACAATGCTTTTCTCTTGATAAACGTGAACTCAGCAAAGAATTGCATAAAATATTGTTTTACTGTTGGTATTAGATTTAACATTCTATCATAAACCTGACCCAAATCAATATTCATTCATCTAAAATCTAAATTGATTTTGGCCCATCAAGACTTAGATCGACCTAATCAGCTCAGAAAAGAAAACCGACTCGGAAAAGGAAATCAACTCGGAAAAGAAAAATTTGGACAAAAAAATAAACCTAATTCAAGAAAGAAAAGAAAGCCCTAAACCTCCTCAAATTACTATAAATAAAGAGCTCTCCTCTACAGAAAGCCATCTTAAAATCCACTCATTCATTCACATAAACACACCCACAAATTCCTATAAATTACGAATGACTTGATCTCTTTTCAAGGGTACGTACACAACCTTTTCCCAAAGGTGCAACTATAACTTCAACAAAACCTTAAAATCTCTTGTTAGTTGATATCTATTTACTCCAATCTTGTCTTTGAAACCCTAATTTATTATTGAACTTTGATGGTTCAACAATTGGTGCCGCCTGTGGAGACTCTTACTAAAAGTTTCATTCAAAGAAGGTTGGAGTAGATGGTATCATCCGACCTAAAAGTCAAATTCTACCTCAAAATCAGCAGATCGGAGCTATCTCATTGCCAGGCAATTTTCCAACGACATAAGACGACCTAGGTGACTCCCAACCTATCATTCGAAGGCCCCTAGAAGCATCTTTCCATAGAAGTTGACCTCGTGTTATTCCGAGTTGTATATCGAGAGTTATCATTGTTTTACTGAAGTCGAACAAACTCAGTCCAAAATCCTAGAAGACAGATCCAAGACGTTGATGTATTACATATTTTGGGATTTTCTAGGCTGTTTTTAAAGAGTTTTTAGAGTTTTTTCGGTGTTTTCAGAGTCTTATCAGGTTGAAACACGTTCGGATGGAGTTTAATGCGTATGGAGCAAGGATGAATGCACAACAGCCTGAATTTGAGCACTTTGGAACATTTTAATGCTCAGATCGATCGGTCCCTACTTGGATCGATTGATCCAGCTACCAGCCAATTTTACGAACCGTTCCAGATCGATTGAGACCACCAGAATGATCGATGACCCTCCACATCGATCGATCCACACCTGAAAGCCGACCATTAACCCGACCCAAATCAATATCCATTCATCTAAAGCCCAAACCAAATTTGGCCCATCAATACTTAGACCGACCTAATCAGCTCAGAAAAGGAAACCGACTCGGAAAAGGAAATCAAATCAGAAAAGGAAAGCTTGGACGAAAAGGCAAACCTAATTCAAGAAGAAAAGAGATGCCCTAAACCTCCTCAAATCACTATAAATAAAGAGATCTCTCCTCTACAGAACGCCATCTTAAAATCCACTCATGCATTCACATAAACACACCCACAAATCCCTATGAATTACGAATGGCTTGATCCCTTTTCAAGGATACGTAGGCAATCTTTTTCTAATGGTGCAGCTATAACTTCAACAAAATCCTAAAATCTCTTATTAGATAATATTTATTTACTTCAGTCTTATCTTTAAAACTCTAATTTATTATTGAACTTCTATGGTTCAACACTAATCTAAGTTGGAAAGAGTCGCACTCCTCTTGGTTTGTCCTTACTTTTTACAATATATATTTTGGAGCGAAGTTGAGATCTTGCCTTGCTTTCAAATTCGAGTTTTTGTTTAAGCCGGATGATTTATAGTTGGTGATACAAATTTTAACATAATATGGACAGTATAAAGAGGTTGTGTCATTTGAATTTTGATATATATACTACATATATACTCCCTTCATTTATAATTAAATAATGTTTTAGAATTAATTTTTTCGTTTAAAACTAATTGACGTTTTACAATTACGATGTAATTTTGACTGAAATATCAGTTATAACCTTCATTTCAAATGATCAAATTTCAATATTGAATCAGAATTAAAAACTTAAATATATTTGATTAATAAGGGTATAAATGACAAAATAATTAAATACTTAAAGTAGTTTAATGCTAACTAATAATTTGCCCTAAGTGTCTATACATACATTTATGTAAATATTAATGGTCGATCAATATTGGTAATAAGGTTTTGACTTATGAAGTACTGCTTTAATTTCCGTTGGTCCTATATCCATTGACAACTCAACTACAATGAATGATCCAACCACTTTTCACGTACGCTAGGTTTGTGAGCTGGGGTTCACATGAACTATATATTAAAGTGTATTGTCGGTAACGTAAGTTATGTATATTCATAGTGTCTTGGGTTCGACTCATACCAATAGTGGGGAAGAGAGTTAACTTGCCTACTATGATTCTTACTCCAAATAGACTATGATCAACTGGAAGAAGACAAAATGTTTATATTGTTGACATTAAAGTAGAAGAACATTACAAAAATGTTTACTCCAAACCTCTTTCGTTCTAGTTGTCTCTAACCTTGTAATGGGCTACTGGACCTTTTAATGGGCTTTACGTCCATGTTATATGAAACCACTACAGTGACTAAAACAAAAAAAATAGATAAGCAAAGCCGACGTGGCAACAAAGGAAGAACAAAGTTAGAGAAGTACGGAAACTTAATTCTCTACACCAGCTCCATTCTACATTCATTGGTTCTTCTATAAAGACTGTGTTGATATGTTGACAGTACATACTAATAAAATACACCTAACCACAGAGGATTAATTTTGGCAAATCAAAATATCTTTCTAAAGAATAATGAGAGTATATAAAATCCCTTAAACCCTACTCTTTGGATTCTCCTTCTTACTGCCTCCTTTCTCACTCACTGTCACTTCAAAAACCCTAATTTCGCCATTCGTAGCTGAGGTTTGCTTCATTTCTTTTAAATCTATTGCATAGCTTCAGAAATAATTTGACTTTAATGATTTTTGGAATTTAGGGTATTGAATTCTCTGTGATTTAATTGAAAAATAAATGATTTTTCTTATAGCTTTGTTGATTTAGTTTTCTGGGTTTTGTATTTTGTGTACAGACATCTTAGAAATGGCTTTCTGCAACAAACTTAGCGGTATTTTAAGACAAGGTGTTTCTCAGAGCTCAAATGCTCCAATGACATCACCTATGTTTGGCTCTCTCCGTTACATGTCTAGCAAACTCTTTGTTGGTGGTAAAGTCACTTGCTTTTGTAGCTTTGTACATTTGCTTTAATTTCACTGATTTGTAGTTTTATGAATGTTGAATTTGGTTTCAGGTCTCTCTTGGGGAACTGATGAACAGTCCTTAAAGCAAGCTTTCTCTAACTATGGTGAAGTTACAGAAGGTAAAGCCTTTCTGGTTCTGTCTCCATTATTTTTAGTCTTTTATGATTTAGGTTTGATTAATGAACGTTTTTAATATGACTTTGTAGTGCTTAGGTATGTTTTTTTTAGATTCCTAATTCCAATTTTGTGTCTTTGGTTGTGTAGCAACTGTGATTGCAGATAAAGAGACTGGTAGGTCAAGAGGTTTTGGATTTGTCAGCTTCAGCAGTGAGGATTCTGCAAACAATGCCATAGCTGAAATGGATGGAAAGGTTGATTAGAATTTGCTGATGCTTTGTGTTTTGATTCTTCTGTTTAAAAATCTTGTCTTGGATTAGTTTTTCTTTGGGGTTTGAGGTATGATCAATAGCTGAATCCATAGTGTTGATTGTTCTGTCTTAAAAATCTTGTCTCTTATTAGTTTTTGATTTGGGTTTGGTTATTATAAATCAGGAGCTAAATGGTAGAAACATCCGTGTGAACCTTGCTAACGAAAGATCGAGTGCCCCGAGGTCATCATATGGCGGCGGTGGTGGTTATGGTGGTGGTGGTGGCGGTGGCTACTGAAACAAGCCAGAGGATTTGAGAGAGAGGAGGGCCTCTGAGTATTCAGGAGTTTAGTTAGTTTGTTTCGTATTTGTTTAACTATAAACAAACCTTAACTGGTTTTGCTGAACTTACTTAGCCCTGTTTTGGTTGTGTCTTTCGAATGAATATCGTATTGTTGCTCCTTTTTTCTCTGCAATCTGTTTTGCATCGAGATGATTCGATGTATAACATTTTTAGTACTATCTACCATTTGTGGTCTTCGGCTTTATTTGTTTAGTGCGTTGGATTCGATTCTGATTCTTGTGAGTATTCAAGAATTGATTGAACATAAGTTCGATATCTCTGATTCTCATTGCGTATGAAGAAGAATCCATCTGATTATAGAGAGGGTTTGAGGTCATGTCCCTTGCTATACAATATTAACTTGAGTTTGAATAATATAAGTAATCACGCAATTATATAATAAGTGTGATTAAATGTATTATAAGAATGCATTCCATAGAAGATCATTTTCAATTGTTTGTTTTATTTTTTCCTTAAAAAATAGAGATCTCTAAAAATATAGAGAAGGAGTTTGCTCCAATGCTTGTCTCTATTTTTATTTAAAAAATAATATTTAATATATAAATAATAGTTTATGTTCTTAACTAACTTAAATTAAAACATTTTATTTTCTAATTTTATAAATTTGATCCATTCATATTTTTTATTTATGAATTTTTTTAATTTACCATCTTCATGTAACTTATATTTCTAATTTAGTATAAGTTTGTGTTGCATATTATAGTAATTAAATACCAAGTTTAAAAAAATAGTTGTATATAAGTACATAAATGAACATATAATTTTGTTTTAAGTATAAAATAAATAAATATATAAAATTAAAGGATCATATTGTAAATAAAAATAGTATTTCTCTAAAAATAGAGGAATAAATATTATTTCTCCAAATATAGAGAAACAATATTCATTTCTCTATTTTTGAGCAACATATAAAATACTATTAAAAATAATTTTGCTCTAAAAATAGAGTATCAATGAAGATGTTCTAACCCCTAAATACTAATGGTGTATCAAAATATACTAGAGCTAGACTTTTCATCTGAGGATTGTATTTTTTTTTTTTTTCAATGTTGAGATGAATGGATAATTATCAACACTATAGTTAAGTTTCTATGTGGGCTAACCTGGCCCAAAATTCATCAATTTCTTGAGTATTATTACATGATTCATGATGAGATAGATACTTTATAAAATGTACATGATTTTAAAAATATTGGTGGAAGAACATTTGTATTAATTGAACAAATAAAATAAAATATAAGAAAATGATGTGCTGGTAGAAACTCATTTGACGATTAAATGCTATAGCTAATTGTCATTCTCAAGACCACTAGACCATCTGATGATTAATGATTAAAGGGGAATTTTTATAAATAACACTAAATGAAATTTTTGTTTCACAAATAGTTGTTTTTTTTTGGATAAAAATAACATTTTTATTAAACATTATTTTCTTTATATAGTTTTTTAGGGTTTAGGGTTTTAAAATCCTAAACTCTAAGACCTAAACCCTAAATTATATCTTCCACCTCAAACAAATTATACTCTAAATTGTATATTACTTAATCCAAATAAAAAATTTAAAATTTTATATTTTATAAAAATGTTATTTTGTCCAAAAAAAAGAGTATTATTTGTGGAAAAAAAACTTCATTTAGTGCTATTAAAGGAATTTCTCATGATTAAATGTACATGATTTTTATTACTTGTGGAAGAACATTTGTATTACTTGCGGTACATGATTTTTAATACTTGTGGAAGAACATTTGTATTGTAATATCTATCAAACAATTTCGTATTCTTGTATATAAGAAATTAATTGCACGAATAAAATAAAATAAAAAACAAGAAAATGATAAAAGAAAAATTGTCATCCAAACAAGAAAATGATAATTAAAGCACCGTTTGTTTGTTTTTTTCAACAATATGCATTAGATGAGCTTAAATACAGATGGTATGTTCAAAAGCGAACTACACAAACTATTTTGGCATGTTCAAAAGCGAATATATCTAAAAACAACTGCCCAAACTTATATTATCAATTTTTTCATACAGAAAAAAAGGGTTAAAATTCCTAGAAAAAAAAACATAAAAGAAAGAGAATAAAGATTAAAAAAAAACTAAGATAGGATGACAAAAAAAAAGGGGGTCCAATGCGAATGGTCCTCATCTTTTCTCTTTTTGGGTTATTGCGATTCTGATGAGTAATTTTGTCGAAACAAAATCAAGTTTGAGCATTACTTTCATTTCGTCTTTACTTGGCAATAATTTGACATGAAATAGCAAAAGAGAAAAATAAAAGTAGAGAAAAAGGCAAAATGAATAAAAAAGGTAGAATAAAATTTATGTTACAGTTGGTAATAATGGATCACAGGTTTCATTCTTACATTATAAATAAAAATCTAACGGTTAAGATCTGCACTAAACACTTTCCAGCAAGATCATAACCCATTCATTTATTACAATAACAAACCCACATATATATATATTTTCAATTCTTCTACCCCCTTTCTTTTCTATATATCTTTTTCTTTTTCTATTATAACATACAGCTGTAACAATTTAATTCCCACACTTCGATCCCCCTAAAAAAAGGACCACCACAAAAACATTTATGATTTTTTTTGCCAATTTTTAAAAACGGAAAAAATACAGAAATCTGTCCCTGTAAATGATTTTTTTTTGTTTTGTAAAAAAAAGAAACAAGCATGTGATGATGATAGAGATTAAGCAGAATCTTCGGCGTGAGAGTTTTCCTTTTTTACCCTCGGCTGAATCCCATAATAACCAACGTACCACTTAACGAACTTCCTCAACCCCGCCGCGAGATCCGTCGTTGGTTTATACCCAAAATCTCTATACGCTAAACTCACATTAGCATGCGTGTAAGGCACGTCACCGTTTCTAGGCATTTTAATGAGATGTTTCTTCGCTTTCGTCCCTAACAAACCTTCCAAGATCGAAACCAATCTCCCCACCGGAACCGGAGACGTGTTTCCAAGATTGTAAACTCTTAACTGAGCCGGTCCTCTCTTCTTTCCACCACTTCCTGTACTCTTCTCCGCCGTGTCTAAAGCACCGACACATCCTTTAACGATATCGTCGATGTAAGTGAAGTCACGCGCCACTTCTTGATTATCTTGAGTTCTGTAAATGTCGATTGATTTCCCATGGAGTATGTCTTTCGTGAAAAAGAAGTAAGCCATGTCTGGTCTTCCCCAAGGACCATAAACCGTGAAAAACCGAAGTCCGGTTAAGGATAAACCGTAGATGTGATTGTAAGTATGTGCGATCTCTTCACCAGCTTTTTTAGTAGCTGCGTAAAGACTCGCTGGTTGATCTGTTCTATGTCCTTCAGAGAATGGATTCTCAGTGTTGAGACCATAGACGGAGCTAGAAGAAGCCCAAACAATCGCAGGCTGAGGATTAGCTGCTTTGGTTACTTCTAGAAGGTTAACGAATCCCGCAATGTTTGATGCCACGTAGGATTGAGGGTTTTTCATAGCGTAACGAACTCCGGCTTGAGCGGCTAAGTGAAGAACATGTGTGAATGGGACAACATCGAATAGTTTACGTAAGAGTGGTCCATCGTTGAGATCACCTTCGACTATGAACACTTGTTGTTTCTCTAAAAGTGCTTGTCTTGCTCTTTTGAGCGATGGATCGTAGTAATCGTTGAAGTTGTCGAATCCCAAGACTCCGTCGCCGCGTTTACGAAGCGCTAGTGAACAGTGAGATCCGACGAAGCCGGCGGCTCCGGTGACGAGGACGGAGAGGCCATGTGGTCTTTTAGCTGTTGAGGATTGTCTCACGCGCTTCTCCCAAGCGGCACCACCGCCGAGAGAAGAGGAGGAGGAAGAGAAGATCCCGGTGGATAAGAAGCTACGACGGTGGAGGTGATGTGCGGCGGCGGCGCGGCTGTCGGAGAGTGGAGGGTAGTTGATAGCGAAGAGGAGGACGAGGACGAGAGCTACGAGAAGCGTTGCTCGGAAAAGAACTTTAGAAGATGCGTTTAGAACTTTGGTGCTGTGAATCTTCCGGAGGTAGCTATTGTACCTCTCTAGCTTCACCGTCTTGCTTGTATCCGCGGTGGCCGATATGGGCATTTTCGTCTTTTTGTTTGGATCTCACTAAACTCTTGATCCCAAAGGGGCTCGAAAATGTTGAATTGAGAAATGAAGATTTTTTAGAGGGTTTGCGAGAGAGATTTCGAGCCCTGAAAACCAAATGAAGGAGAGATCTAATGATTATAAAGAAGATGAAGGAGAAAAAAATATGTGCTGGTCGGGAAACTACTTTTTTCCTAATAAAGATATTATATAAATATAAACGAGTTATTTTCTAAAAGTATAAATAATAAAGAAAATGTATATTGTTGTAATTATGATGGTGATGTCGGTTATTATTTTTACATGAGTGTTATTTTACCCGAAATATATAAGAGGTATCCTTAAGTTAGGCCTATTGCCACATTGATGATATATAGTTAGATTGTATCCCATTGGAAACTTCTCACAGAGTTTACTTTTGCTATCTTTAAAAAGTCTTTTGAGTTGTATACTTATTTTATAGGGTCATCAATATCGATCTATTTATTAACTATGAAGTTTGTTTATTAATTATTACTACTAGATATCAAGTTGGGAAAACAAAAGAAGATACCAAGTTTGTCGTATTATTTATCTTGTTATAGAGGGGGATATGTTTTAATTTAACAAATGTTAACAACTAGTATCCAATCAAATTCTCATTTACTATGTTTTTGGTTATTTTCACAACTTTACATTTATTGATAATAAAAGGTATGTTTAATTTTAGTGATATATAGATATTAATAACCATAAATAAAAGTACCTAAAATAGTTAAATTTACTAGATATTTTGAAATAATTTAGATTAAAAAATAAATAATAAATATGCTAAAAATCTAATGTTCAATTTAGACAGACACTATAAATCAATTAAAGACAACATATGTTCTTTTAGAAATTAGTCTAAAAATTTTGACCAAAAAGAAAAAAAAATTAGTCTAAAAATTTAGATGGATAAAAAAGGCAAAGCTTTTGCTTTTGTCAGTTAGAAGTTTTAAAATTGAATGGATGATCCTGAAGTTCCTCTCAAAATGAAGTAAAAAAAAACCCAACCAAATCAGTAACTTGTGCACTTGTGTTATACCTTAATACCTTATGCCTTGCTTTTGAATAACAAAAACAAAACAAAACATTGGAAATTACAGAGTACTAGAGTAAAATTTTAGTGGAAAATGTCACAATATGTGCAGTAGTTTTACATAAAAATGTATATCTTTAGAAGATTTCGATATCTATACCATTGTAGGTTTTAAATTAGATTAGATGGATGTCCATATACTATAGTGGATAATAATTCATGTTCAAATCCCATCCGACAAGAGTTTTGAATTTAAAACATTTATCCATTGGATAAACGATAACAAATTATGTGTCTTATTTCTAAAAAAATATTCTGCCAACAATAAATAGAAATAGAAACATTTTCAAATAGAGATCTAACCGTATTGTTTAGTACCCAAAAAATCATTGCTGACTAAAAACATTACCTTACTGGCAAGATACTATGACATGTAATAGAACATCTTAAAACTATTGAAGTACATTTATAAAATTCACTTAAATTACATAAAATGGCATTGCTATGATGAACAAACAAAAACATTTCATTAAAGGTGAAAATCTATATTTTAACTTCTTTTAAATTTATGTACTATCTCATACTACATACTACAGTAAAACCTTTATAAATTAATAATGTTGGAATCAATGCATTTATGTGATATTTTATTAATTTAGAAAGATTATTAATTTATAGAAGTGATATTTAGTTCAAAATAGTATTTTGAGACTAAAAATTTATAAATTTAGCGAGTTTATTATTGAATCGATTATTAATTTATAGAGGTTTAACTGTACTATTTCTGTAACAAATAAAAAATCTACAATATTTTTTTCTATATTTAAATATATATATATATATATATGGAAATAAAATCTTCACAAAATCTTTATTTCAACTTCATTTATTTTATATAAATTAATTAGTTACAACGACTATATAATTAAAATAACTAAATATCATAATTAAATAATTTATAACTTCTAAAATTAAAAAATTGATTTGATTAATAAATGTTTGCTATCATATGTTTAAAACTTAAATGGTTAAAAGGATAATCATTTAAATCAACTTATTTCAACGGAGAACATTAATATGACATTAAATTCTTGACAATCACATATCAGAAAGAAAAATCACGTAAACAGTTCCACATAATGAAGTTTTGAGTTTTACACTTAGTGAATCTTTAACCAAAACCAGAACATTCTAATCATAAGATTATAATACTTTTTAACAAAATACACATTTAACACTACATAACTTTTGAACTAAATGACAGTTTAAGATCAAATATCACATAAAAGTGTTCATAAATATATCTCGCGATACAATGTGGACACAAATTTAGTATGAAAAATCTAGTTTTACAATACCCTTTTTGTAGTGAACTAATAAAATTTTAATTAGGTGTATACTAAGATAAGATAATATTAATATTTTTTAATACGAAATATGTTAAAACGACAATGCAATACGAAATATTAATTCGAGAATAGTTAATCTTTGTCTTTTCTAAGATTATAGTACAAGAACTAACGGTTTTATTAATAAAATATTAGTGACTGTTCTATGACTTTACAGTAAAATACGCATACTTTAGTCTTCAATGTATAAGTTGAGAATAATATAATTAAAATATGGACCTTCGTTGTCAAAGTATATATAACCAAATGAGTCAACTAATTAAGGAATTTTTACACATTGGCTGAGGAAGAGGACAACGCCACTTTCGTTTGTCTTGCGGTGAGGAAATGACAGGAGAGCCCCATGTGACTCCCCTCCACATGTTCATATGTGTGAACATTTGGACTAATTTTATTTGCTCACTTATTATTATTATTTATATAATTCCTACATTATGTTTATATTAATCATATAATGTGAAATTGGGGTTAAAAATCAATTAAAGAACAGTACAGGTAGAAAACAAATGAAGCTTTGGGATAAAAACAAAATAATGGTAAAATAGACGACTTGTTGATAGTCTACGCGTTGTCTATAGATGCTTCTATTCTACGCGCAAACAAAACTAAAAAAAATATGTAGGCTGAATCTGAAAATTCAATATTAGAGATCAGATCAGATCACCCACGAGTTATGGCAGTAACATGAATGATTGATGGTTACAAAAATATAGTTATTTCTACACTCTATTTGTCAACTTGTAAGTTGTAACTATATATATAAACTACAAATTAAAAAGAGTATATGAATTCGAAACGATCAATTCTTTGTCAGCAAATATAATATAATCTATATCCTTAAATTGTTTATTTTAAGTATTTTTCAGACATTTTTGTACTGTGTTTTCTATCAATAGACTATCCACTACTACCGCACATCAAATAATTTGGAAAACAAAAATGAAGAAGAACTATTTATATTTTTAACAAAAAAAAGAAGAAGACCTTTTTATTCGTGATTTGGTGTATATATTTAGGAAAATAGCATTGTTTTAAGCTTCGATAAACCAGTACGTAATTATTTTCAGCAAGGCTATGCTGACTTGGATTAGCATGTTGACTTGAATTAGTACCACGGAAGAAAAATCGACTAAAATGCGAAAAAGTTAAAAACATCATAATCTACAATAAAGTAAGTCATATTTCCACTTCATTATAAACTTACTCCAAAACGTTAGAGCCAAAACTGACATTTTATTTTACCCAGTATTTCTACAGTAAGATTAAAATACATGTATCTTTATAGATAACTCTCTACTTTAGACGTAGAAAAATATATTATTGAAGGAAAAAATCCAGGGGAAAAAACATCAGTTTAATGGTTTGTAAAACTGATAAAGTATCCCCAGTTTTGATAAAATAAAAATTTGGATTCAAACTTTTCACATGTGATATTTATGGGGGGAAAAAACAGGGAAGTAAAATATGGACAAGTTGGAGAAAACGTTAGGTCAAATTTCAAAATCAGAAGAATTTGGGCTTGTAAAAGTTGAGAGACGAAAAAGAGAAACATGAGGTGTCTTAAATCTTAATGTTGGTTTAATCATTGTGTTAAATGTCTAATTACGAAACTTCTTTCAATGGATGTGAATCACGTCATGTGATATTGTATATATAGGTCCCTAATTATTTTTTTTTTCTTCGTTTTTTCGTAATTAGGAGACATAGGTTCGTTGATCAATTAGTCTTTGCAAGTAGCAAAAATAATAATTCATGCAGTATATTAATAAAGTTTTTTTTGGTCAAGGAGTCAGAATTGTCAGCTGTCAATTAAAAAACCTGTGGGAATAAATTGAATATATATATATATATATATATTTATTTATTTATTTCGAGATGATACCGTTAATGTTATGTAAGATATATTTAATTTAAATTGACTTCGGACTACATTGGTTTCTAAACGAATCTAAAACCTCGTTCGTTGCCTTCGTAGTCGATTCACCCATGTTCTCCATTTATTGTAGAATATCGTGCTTAGTTTTTAACTATTTTTGAGGACAACCATAACAATATATGAAGTATTCTTTCATCACTCTATTTGACTGGTTGTTATTAATAATTTGATTGATGTCAAAGATCGGTATGTATTTTGTAACAATTAGTGATATATAAGGGCATGTCACCGACAAAACCTTCCAGAATTATATATACTCTTAAGAGTGGCTTAAGTCTAATTTATTTTAAATTAATCTATGGTATACAGAAGCTAGATCTATTTGTTAATGGATGTTTGTGAAGGAACACAAAATCTAAATTTTGTTTATATATATGTTAAAGGATATAAATTTTTCTCGTCAACCCAACTTTTAAATTAGGGATTGTATATTTAACATCTTTGCAATCTTCAATAAACTGATGAAGATCTTCTATCAGGTCGAGACGATGGTTCTTGCGTGTGTGCAAGACATATATTTTAAGTGTTGGCTTAATCTTATAATGTGAACGACCAAATTTGCAAACGAACGATGGATTCCACATGTGGAAGTTGTAAATGCGAGATGAAGTTGAAAAACCATTTGACCGGCTTTGGTTACTAGAGGGGTGAGATAGTAGTGAAGCGGCGGTGGTCGACTACCAAAAGTACGACTATTCCATTTTAACAAAAATAAATAAAAAATGATCTAAAAATATTGGAATATAGTTAAATCACAGAGTATAAACTAATATTCTATTTGTTTATAATAAATTACATTTCCAGGAAAAAATTGTTTAAAAAAATACAATTTCTAAGTTTTATATATACTAGTTTTTATTAATCATTAATAATGGATTGTAAAATTCAAGAAAATAACAAAATACTATTGGTTTAGAGTTATTGAAAATTGTTAATAAAAAAAATTAATGCATTTCTAATTAGTTTTAATGTATTTTTTATTATATGTGAAAATATTAAAAATATGATCAATTAAGAATAGAGCGAAGATAATATGTTTCACTTTATTTGTAGTTTTATGGTTTTTCTTGTTACAAAATAAATATTGTTTTGGGTTTTCAGTGTAGTTTTGATATAAATTTATAATTTTATATTTAGTATAAAATGCAATAACTAATGAAAGCAATTGTTTGGTATATATATTAATGAGGAATAAAATAGAGAATCTGATTGATTTCTTAATTTATGTGTAAAATTTTTAAATTACATATATAATAAAACAGATGGAGTATTTAAAAAATTAATATCTCAATAAATCAATAAAACATTTCTATCCAAAATTTATTACTTTTACCAATTAGTGTTTCTATAAATTAGTACCTCTGTAAGTTAATAACATATTATAGTTCGAAAAGCTATCAACTATAGAAGTATTTATTTATATCACAATATTATTTATTTATATCACAATTTTTGTCGCAAAAAAAATGTAAGTACTGTATGTGTTTTGAGATGGACTAAGTAATATGTCTTAGACATTTATTTATGTACATTGCAACTTGAAAGTTAGGTTGAAAATTATGACATAAACTGTGACCAAAATTTTGCGACTAATTTTATTTTTTAATGGCGATTAATTTCATTTAACTATTTTCACAAATATCTTCTTTTTTTAAAATGTGACAGATTTGGAACTGATCGGTTGCTTTCATTTTTTCCGAATTTAAAATCTGAGATGAAATTGGAACATATCTCTTTGCAACTTCTTTCCAAAATTAAAATTTGTTCGATTACTTGGAGGCATGCATTTAACCAATTAGATTGACATAGTTAGCTTATAGTATATTTTTAGCTATTGGGAAGATTCGGTGGAGGAGGTAAAAAATGTCTCGCAAAATGCTAAAAAAAAGTGTCGGTGGCAAAGCCGTAGAGTCCCCTCCTATCCTTTGTCCCTCTCTTACTTTCTGGAAGGCTTTTAAAGTTGAAAACGGAACTCTTTGTCGGTACGGTTTATACACTGTGAGGTGTGAATGATTTTGATGTTTTCTGTCTGATTTTTAGTATAACAATAAATCATATATAATTTTAACCATTTAAAATATATATGATCAATATATATATATATACAGTAAAAATTTTATAAATTAATAATATTACGACCAATATATTTTTATTATATTTATTAATTTATCGAATTTATTAATTTATAAATTGATATTTGGGTCAAATAACATTTTAAAACAAAAAAAATTATTAATTTAATAAAATTATTAATAAATCGAGTAAATTATGTCTATCAAGTTTCAAGTAGCTAGCAACTAGTCATATAGACACACACACACATATTAAATTTATAAGGAGTTTTCTGAAAATTAGTATTCCGTATCAAAAGGAGAAGTAAGCGCATATCCGTCATCTAATACAAAGCCGGCAAATGATTTGAACACATCATGCATATATATATATATATATATATATATATATATATATTTAAATGATATGAGAACCATCGTTAATGGCTTAATGCAATCTGTCGAATACACTTGTTTTGATAGTCTATTTTTAAAATATTAGACATGCACGTCAAACCTACAAATCACGTCGCTTTTACAAAAAATATATATTTTTCTACTATCAATACAGTTATTTTCCCGTCCCTAGTGATAATAAAACCAATTACAAATTAAAAAAAATGTCAATTACTGTAGAACCACATATAAGCTTTTGGAACCTTTTTAAAAGTAGGATAAAGAAGGTATACATATGAAATATATTCGCCGAATAATGAACTTTCTTCAATCCATTTCAATCATCCGCTCTAAAGACGTAAATAACACATAGGAAGAAAAGTTTTGTAACAAACAAAAAAAAACACATAGGAAGAATAGTTACAATAACACAAAGTCGAATATGCAATATATATGTGTCCAACTCTAGAAAACAAGTTGTCCGTGCATTGATAAAAAACAACGTAACTGAGCAATCAAAATATAAAATTTATACGATAGAGCTGACATAGCAGGAAATGGTATTGCGTAGTCAGGAAAAAAAAGCTGTAAAGTTCTGGAATTTCAGTGCCCAATCATAGTTTCAAAACGAAAATTTTAAAGTAAAAAGCATCCAATAATTCGACATCCCTTTAGAAGATAACGTATTTATCTTTTTACCAGCTGCGGGAAAAAGCCAAAAGGTAAATCAACGATATAATATGCTACTATATGACACTTATGTTAATTGATTATTAATTAGTACTAATATACCGTTACAAATAGGAACCATAATCTTCCAGTCTAATGTGGATATCCAACGGGACGTGCGTTAAACTAATATCCAAATTTTAATCAAGATAATACACAAAATTAGGAATATCAAGAGATCTGATATTTATTTAAACTATTGTGTTATAGAATAGTTTCTAACCCACTAGAGTTCGTAACTTAATAGTTTAGTGTTAGGGTTAAATTTGTGTCATAATTTGAATTTAAATGATCTAGTATGCGTATGTGAATTTAAATGCTGTATATTGTGTTATTGTGTGTATGTGAATTAAGTCTGTAACTTTCTCATGTATGTAATAATTCTGGATGAATACATGGTACATTCAAGGATGATTCAACTATTTTATTTACATTATTACTAACTAACATAAACCAACCGTTTTTCTCCCAATCTCGGTTAAAGACGGAAATGATAAATGTTTTTTAGTGGGATATGTGTTCTCAGTGTTTAAATAAAAAAATTTAAAATATTGCTTGTATCGGTTTAAAATTAAAATTTTATAGATGCAGAAAATAAAAAATAATAGCCGACCAAAGAAAAAAAAAGTCGAAAATAACAAAGAGTGCCAGAGATTTACCTTAGCCAAAAGTCCGTTTCCCAATTCAGTAGGACTGAAAGGGACAGTGGTTTTGTTGACCAATGAGCAACAATCTAAGATAATTGGCTTCTTGCAAGTTGAAAGGACCATTCACAACTCACACTACACTTCCTTCTCCACTCCACAAATATCTCTATTTTGTCGGCAGAGCTTCATTTCTCCTTGTTGAGATGATACTTTTATCCTCTTTTAATTTTTTTTCTGTTTTCTTCCTCATCACCACCCAATTATTATTGTATACAAAAATTTGTAACTATCTTTATGCAATCATATGTATAATGTGTCATATGTTTATTGGTTTGATCGTGTTGCTTGATATAGAAGATTAATTCTCACTTCATTGTTCCAAACTTTTTCTTTTGATAAAGAAATGATAAAGATTGTTCCAATTGCAAACTTTATGTGATAATTATTAGTATTAGTAAACCTGTTAAAACGGTGAATAGATTGATAGAATGTATGGATTGTTAATTAATTTTTAAAAATCCTATATATATTTGGAGTTGAAATTGAACAAAATAATTTGGGGATGATGTTTAGGGCTTGCCAAGTGTCCCAAACGAATTTATAAGCCCAAACTGTCTTGGTTATTTAGGATCAATGTGCATTTTTTTTTTCTAGGGCTTATCAGAAACAATATTTGGTATTACCGTATTACTACAAACCTACACGAAAAGGTAAGAGACCGAAACATGAAGTGATATAAAAGAGAACAAGATGATGAATACATATTTTATAGATATGAGCAAATAGGACTAGAAAATTAATTTCAAAATGGGAGTGATGTTGTATAGAACGTTAGAGTAAAGACGATGAAGGGCATTAAATTTGTGGATATATGGATGAGCTTGTGTATGAAAGTAGAAATGTTTGGGGAGACCTTTAGATAACATTAATTCTGCGAATGAAGTAAATAACTCCAATTGTATGAATTGCAAATACGATGATGCAATCAATGGAAGTCTTACAGAGCAAACAAAAATTTCATTACAAATTATATTTACATGAAGTCATTGTCACTCGATTTCTTACAGAGAACCGCACATTCTTTTCTTTTTGGTCTCTCTTGTTAGAATTTCTGGGACTCTTAGTTAGCTTTATGCCTTTATTATCTCCCACTTGTTTGTATCCACACTTCATTATCAAGTGCGTGGTTCATAGATTTTTAGTTAGTTATATGTCGGTAGATTGGAAATTATGTTGAGATAATGACATATGTACTATTCATTACTCGTTCTTTTTTACTCAACACTTTTTTGTAAGAACAATATAATATAATTAAAAAATGTACCATACAACGCCAATTTACATGAAGTTTGATTTTAAAGAATCTAAAATATGGATATTGTTCTGCGAATATGGACCAACATGCTTCTTTCTGACCCTTCTGGACCCAATTATTTGATCATAATCTGTAATCGACATGCTTTTTTTTGTACCACTCTGATCAATGCACGGAATAATCTTAGACGTACTGATATCCTGATGAAATTCATATGTGACATTAAATTGTAAAATAAAACTTATTCCCTAAGCGATCTCGTTTGAATTTTAGAACTTGTTTTGTAATACGAAAATGAGCATTGAAACGGACTGATTTGATATGTCTGGAGAAGAGACACGTTCATGAAAATTCATAAAAAGATATTTGATTAATTTTTGAAAAGAAATATTAATAAATGATTGCAATATGGGATGTAATCGCTTGCCATGTGCCAAGGCAAGACAATGACTACTCTCTTTTGTTTATTGTGAGAATGCAATATCATCAATGTAATGACTATGAATCATCGTAGCATATCATTCTTCCAACTAATTCCACTTTACTTTACAGAAAATCATCCTTATTTAATTATAAAAAAGTGATTATGATTTCAAAGCTCCAAATTGTTACCAAACAAAAAAACTTGCAATCTTTTATTTTCTATTCTAAATGATAATATTCATTTATTTTAATCATTTCACTTTTAAATTATTTCACAATTCCACAATGATGTATGTTGTATGAGCGATCATTTATAAGAAAAGTCCCATATTTTTTTGTCTCCTTTAGTAATTACATGGATTTTAGTGAGGGATGAGGTCCAATCGTCCAAAGCATTATAAATAGCAGCCAAAAGAAAGAAAAAAAAACTTAAAGATTGGATTTCCCAAAGGCTAAATGGAATTCAAACATCCAAGCCCACAATAATATAGGCTTTTATTATTTGCAGCAATAAAGCCCACATGTATCTTCTCAATCTATCTTTTCACTATTCTTAAGTTTTCATTTGCGCCAAGTTAATTTACAAACCATTCAAAGACATGTGGTTGAGTTTCAGCCGTCTTTATTTGGTGTGACTTAATATCTTCCTGACTAAAGGTTAGTATATTTAATCATTTTTGTGTCTATTTAACTAGAATCGGATTGTATTTTTGGCAATGCAGCAAGAGTCATGGATTTGTCAATTCATAAGTGAGGACTCTGCTGAAATTTTGAATTGTCTGTGAGATTCTAATATGGAAAATGAATAATTGAACATGAATTTGGAGGGTTTACATTTACAAGAAAAGTGAAGGAGCATCCTAAAACAAAGTAGTGTAATGCTGAAAGTTTTTGAGTATGAATGGGCCAGCTTAAGAGAGACATGGAGAAGTAACAAGTAAAAATTGTTAGTTTACTAGATGATCAGTCATGTAGACGAATATTGAGCTTAAGAAGTCTTCAGTTTTGTTGTTGACTCTGAATTTGTGTAACGAAATTAAACTGCATGAGTAAAAATGTAAATTTGTAAGCTTCGTCTATTTTGAGTGAACTAAACCCATGTATTTTCATTTTTAACTATCTTTATAATAAACATTTACTATAGAGAAGTAATGGCTAAACAAATGACATTTCAACAAGCAAGGAATATTAAATACGAAAAATCTTAATTAGTATAGTAGTTTGTGTGGAGTATAATCACGTTTAAAAGAAACTTTTGGGAACGTGGTAGTTGAGATGGAGAAGTGACGACTATTGTCACCGAACAACAAAGTGCCAAAGTTAATGCTAATTATGGAGCTTCTCAACGAATGGTCCTTACACTTCTTTAAAAAAAATAGACACCGTGTCTCTTATGAAATAGTATGTTTCGACATCGTGAGGTTTTTTTTGTAATGTTTGAACTTTTAATTTCTACTACTTTTCACTTATTCGTTTATACGTAAGAATTGATTTTAAGCTAATTAATTTTCGTTCTTACGTTGTAATGTTTTTATTACAAAAATGCTTCTGAGAGGTTTTTCCCCACACAAAAAATATCAGCCCTGCCTTGCGCTAATTTAAAAGTTTTAGGGTTGGATAAATATACATGAATATCTAGAGAAGTATATTTATAAAAATAATTAAGAGTTTGTAAAAATTTACATGAAATAAAATTTGCTAAGATATCATTTAAAGACAATTAAAATAAAATAACTAAGAATATAAATGTCAAATGAAAATCTTAATCATTATATTAATTCATTTTAATTATTATATTTCACCTTTTATCTTTTTCAACTATATTTTTATGAAAACACTAAATTATCATACATATTCGGATCATTACTAATGTTGTCTCAGCCTTGTTTGGGTAAGAGCATTTGCTTACTATCATGATGGTTGTTTATGTCAATAGTTTCTCTTACTTAATTAGTTACATATAATTTTGGGTTTGATTTGGGAGTAAAGTTATTTCACTTGTGAATCATAATTCACCTTCTGAATTAAATGTATGATATAATTATGTGAATTTATATTCTAAGAATACAAAAATGAGTTGAATATTAGATGATATTTCAAATTATCAGATTGATATTTAAGCTCTAAAAGGCTATTTCAAATCATCAAAATTGTTTTTCTAAAATTTTTAAAGATATTTTCAAATGACATGTATGACCTTAAATACTCGTCCTAAAATTCTCATTAATTCAAATGAGTGAGAATTTAAATAGTGAGTTGAACTATCAAATCTTTTTGAACATGTCCAAATATTATTCAATACTTTATTTTAAATATTTTGGATAATACTTGAATTACTATATATAATATATATATATATATCAGTTATCCGTTTTCAACCTTTATACTTGAGTTTTCGAAATGGATGCACCAAAAATGAACACCTAAAGAGAAGTCCACTAATTGCAGTTTATCAATTGAAATTGTGGAATGAAAAGCTATTTTTGTTTCTTTTTTATTGACATTTAAATAATATAATAATAGGTTGTATATTCTATGGAAAGAACTATTATTTAAATAGTAGGTTATGTAGGAATATTTCTTTTTGCTACTTCATTAATCTTTAAAATTGACGATGAAATGGTAACAACGCTATATAACTAAATATTAACTTGATTTAATTTATATTTACCTAATTAAAAGTTTACTAATTTCTGTTTACTTCATTTGTCTTTAAAATTGATAATGAAATGGTACAAAGAAAATTTTATTTGATCTTACATTCAAATAAACAATTACAATAACACATTCAGATATTAAAAAAAACTACAATAATATATTTATATTCCCTTATTTTTTCAATTCTATTTTGTCGTTTGTTTTAAAGTGGTATTTTTATTTATATTTTCTTCCTCGACTAATTAACAACAACCGTTACATAAATTCATTAATTTACAAGTAAACCAAAAACAGAATTATCACTCTTTTCGGGAAAAAAAAATTCTAAAAAAAGATAAAAAGTCCAAATCTTTAACCAGATCCACCAAACTCTCTCCAACTAAAATCTGAACCGTTCATCTCACTCCCGCCTTTACCTATTTAACCTCACTCCCACACCTTCCTCGAACACATCACAACGATCCCACAAGAACAGAGCAAAAACAAAAAAACTTTCTTCAAAAATGGCGTTGCTTGTAGAGAAAACCTCAAGTGGCCGTGAATACAAAGTCAAAGACATGTCACAAGCCGACTTCGGACGTCTCGAAATCGAGCTAGCCGAAGTCGAAATGCCAGGTCTCGTCTCTTGCCGAACAGAATTCGGACCATCTCAACCATTCAAAGGAGCAAGAATCACCGGATCACTCCACATGACGATTCAAACCGCTGTTCTGATCGAAACCCTAACCGCTCTCGGCGCTGAAGTAAGATGGTGTTCTTGCAACATATTCTCAACTCAAGATCACGCAGCTGCGGCGATCGCACGTGATTCCGCGGCTGTGTTCGCTTGGAAAGGCGAGACTCTTCAAGAGTATTGGTGGTGTACTGAGAGAGCTCTTGACTGGGGTCCAGGTGGTGGTCCTGATCTGATCGTTGATGATGGTGGTGATGCTACGCTTTTGATTCATGAAGGAGTTAAAGCTGAAGAAGCTTTTGAGAAGAATGGTACGTTTCCGGATCCTAGCTCTACTGATAACCCTGAGTTTCAGATTGTGTTGTCGATTATTAAAGATGGTCTTCAAGTTGATCCTAAGAAGTATCATAAGATGAAAGAGAGATTGGTTGGTGTTTCTGAGGAAACTACTACTGGTGTTAAGAGACTTTATCAGATGCAAGAAACTGGTTCTCTCTTGTTCCCTGCCATTAATGTTAATGATTCTGTCACTAAGAGCAAGGTAAAGTTCGAAACTTTATCTCATTGTAGATCTGTTACTGTGTTTTGCCTGATTTGTTGATAATGCAATGTTTTTGAGTTACCAAAATGTAGATGACATTGTGTTTGTTCACTACAGTAAATATGACATTTCTCAGCGTCCGAATAACGCTATCTAACGATATAATAGCGTTCTCTCTTATGTTTTGGTTCTTGATCCATTTGGGTTGAAGAAAGATCTTTGCTTTTTTTTTACTATCAATGATGAGTTGTTTGATTTTTTCAGTTTGATAACTTGTATGGATGTCGTCACTCTCTACCTGATGGTCTCATGAGAGCTACTGATGTTATGATAGCTGGGAAAGTTGCTGTGATCTGTGGTTATGGTGATGTTGGCAAAGGTTGTGCTGCAGCAATGAAAACAGCTGGTGCTCGTGTCATTGTAACTGAGATTGATCCAATCTGTGCTCTACAAGCTCTTATGGAAGGTCTTCAAGTTCTAACTCTTGAAGATGTTCTCTCAGAAGCTGATATCTTTGTTACCACAACTGGAAACAAAGACATCATCATGGTTGATCACATGAGGAAGATGAAGAACAATGCTATTGTTTGTAACATTGGTCATTTCGACAACGAAATCGATATGCTTGGACTTGAGACTTACCCTGGTGTGAAACGTATCACTATCAAGCCACAGACTGATAGGTGGGTGTTTCCAGATACAAAGACTGGTATCATTGTTTTAGCTGAAGGTCGTTTGATGAACTTGGGATGTGCTACTGGACATCCGAGTTTCGTTATGTCGTGCTCGTTCACTAACCAAGTGATTGCTCAGCTTGAGCTTTGGAATGAGAAGTCAAGTGGGAAGTATGAGAAGAAAGTTTATGTTTTGCCTAAGCATTTGGATGAGAAGGTAGCTGCACTTCATTTGGGTAAGCTTGGTGCTAGACTCACTAAGCTTAGCAAAGACCAATCTGACTATGTTAGCATACCTATTGAAGGACCTTACAAGCCTGTCCACTACAGGTACTGAGAAGATAAAGGAGCCAAGCTTTTGGTTCTTAGTATGGTTTTATGATTAAGCCTTTTTATTGACAATTGTTTGAGTCTGGTCGGGTTTGGTTCGGGTCATGGAAATATGAGATATTGGTCTTCTGATGAAGGTGACCAAATATTGATATGAATAAGGGGTTTGTTCTTGGATTTTGAAAGGCTGTTATTTTTGTTTTTGTTTTCTTACTTTTCTATTTATATATCTGAAAACATAAATTAGCTTTTGTTTTACACTATTGTTTTAGGTTTATTTATGCATTGTTTCTGTTTACTTTTTAAACAAGTGAGAAACAGAGAAAGCAAAATACAGAAAGCTAAGTTTTGGCTTAATATAATATAAATTATCAATTTGAACAAGATATTGTATTATCAAAAGAAAACACATTCATAAACTGATTCCTTCTCTAAAACACACACAACACAAACTTATCCATAGCTCAGCTGGAAACTCTTTAGCTTTTACCAAAGTTGTATTCAATGGAGAAACCCAAGAGTCAAGATTCTTGAACTTAACAAGAACGACCAAACTTCGTATTTTGCAACATTTTTACTCATCTCAATTGCTACTTCTCTCTGGTCAAGGAGTATCATTCCTATCAGAGATCTAAATCAATTATAGAAATCGAAATACTCCCACAACAACTACAGAAGAACTATCTCAAATCTTCACATACCCTGCCAAAAAGACTTCTAATTCTAGGCTATAATAAATACCTTAAACCAACTTTATCCTACAATTTCCACAATCTTCAATCCACTCAACACGACTTCCAACAATATAAGATAATCAATTACTTGAACATTAATACTCAAATAATTCCAAAACAAAACTACATACCACTAAAATAAGAAACTCTAATGCAAACAACAACATTACAAAACAAAACACAATAATAATAATAAGATTTCAGATGTTCATTAAGACAAAAAAACAAAATCTTCCCATAATCAAGATCCACCTTTTAAAAATGTTTCAGTTCTTGACTTCGTTAGAGTCTCTAACACATCTAGTAATGATACTACATCCTCTGTTGTAAGAATTAGCTTGTCCAGAGCGACAAGCGTAGTACGAAGCACCTGGTTTCTGACAAGGAACCATGTCTCTCCTTAGAGTTTCATAGCTTATGTACTGTTTCCTCATCATCATTACTCTTCGACTTATCTCCGATGGCATCATCTCTTCTCCTTCTTCTTCACCAATTACACTGTTCCTGGCCAGCATTGCGTCGATTTCTCCGTTCACCGACGAAATCGGAACTGCGACGGAGATGGAGAGATGGGTTTGAAGACAAAGTAAGGACAAGTAAAGGAGAGCTAAGAATCTAGACATGTCGGTGTGTCGTGTGTGAAATTTTTGGTAAGATTTGTGATCTTACAACAACTCCAAGTAGAGAGAGCTCTTGGGAGTTAAACCGGTTGGTTTAAGTTTAGATAAGAGTTCAACTGAATTGTAACATCAAGTATTTAATAAATTTAAACATTTTTTTTTCATTGGGTTCTTCTCCTTTTTTTCTAAAACAAATTTGATTGTGGTCCACTAACAAACATTTGGTTCCTTTGAGAATTCATGATTAATTGTTGTTTTTGTTTTGTTTCAACCGTAATAATGCTTTAATTGATAAACATTAATTGGTGATAAATTGACTGTTTACTAGTATCAAATCAACAAAACTAGAAAGAATTCATATTACCAAAAATAATATAATCCCTTACCTTCGCTGAAATTTTCCACTGCTGTGTTTTTCCCTTATATAAACAATGCCGATTTAGAATAATTATCTTCTTTTGTAACCCATTATCAAACAAATTTTAAAAAATAAAATGTTTTTGTTGTGATCTGATTAAATACTTTAATTTGTGTTTAATTCGTATGAAAATAGTAAATAATTCCGGCGGTATTATGATTAAATGTGTGGGGTTTGGCAGTAAAAGAGATAATTAAGGAGTTAGTGTAAATGCCACCAAACAAGTTCAACAACCCAACTATATCTGATGAGCTGTTTTCATTGACCCACACGCTCTAATATTTTTTTTTGCTTCACACCAAAGCTTCAATAAATTCACATCATTGCTCAAAACAAAAGATAAAACCAAGGTTTTCAAAACTGGACTGGTCTAATCAGGAATCAGACATCTAACCGGTTTCGAGTAGTGGTAAAACTCGAATTAGAATAAAACCGATAAAATCAGTCAAAAACAGATATAACAGGTGATCCAGTTTGATCCTTAAGCCCGGTTCATAAAATTTGTGTCATAAATTGAAAAAAGGCAAAACTTAAACCACAATTTAAATTCATCTTTTTTTTACTTTCAATTTGATTACTATTACATAATTATAAAATTTGATATCTACCTGTTTTATCACTTTTTCCTTAGAAATATTTTTTTACATTGAATTTTAGAGAACAACTCATATTCAAACTGTTATTAATTATTTGTATAAGTTAAAATAACTAATATAGTGTTAATTTTTTATTCTGTTGAAGAAACAGTTGTATTTTCTATTTTTTTAAGTTTAGTGTTATATATATATATATTATATATATAAATATATATAATATATAATATTTGAAAGCCCGGTTCAACCGGTCCGACAAACCGAGTCAGTGTCCGATGCGGTTTTCAAAACATTGAATAAAACCATACTAATATAATCAGTTAAAAAAGAAGGGTTAATTTGTCAAATAACTTTGAACCAAAGTCAGAAAAATTGGGTAACTAACATTTTTCAGGGGTTAAAAAATTCAAAAACACCCGTTAAAGATTGGTAGAGAAATAGATAAATTGGGTTATTAAAGGAAATGACATGTATAAGGGAAAAATATTTGAAATATGAAAAACTCTATTGTACTTTTTGAAAAAATAATATGTTAAAAAAATTAAAAGCATGATGTATTGCGAAATCGTATTTGGATGACAACAAAGAAAATATCCAAACATGTACCTGAAAAAGAAGAAAAACAAAAATAACAACGTTTTCTGAAACAAACATGAAATATAGATAAATTACATGAAATATGAGAAAAGACTCAAATGTCATTTCAGTGTATTCCCATACAAGTTATTGTAGCTCATAATTATTTTCTTAACAAGATTTATTTATGGACAATTCTCAAATTTAGCACCAATTTAAGTTTTTGGTACTAAAATAGCACAAACTCTCATATTTGGATAAAACTAGCATTTATTAATGTGCAAAAGACATAAATATCATTGCTTTACAAAATAGACCATTTTTCCAAAAATAGCACAAAAACTTCCATCTTACACGACGAAGCTCCGACGAAGCCGATGACAAATCCGAAGATAAATTGCCGGCAAATTGAATTCTCTGACCATACATAGAGGAATCTCGCCTCCACAAAACTTACAATTATCCATCTTCCTCTCGATGAGAATTGTCTCGATACTTCTCTAGGTTAATGTCTCTGCAGCAGCTCCGTCTGCTGGACCACCACCGGACAGGGTGACCCTGAGATTACGGTTAGAGAGCTTGGGGCTAGATCTGGCTGAGGTTACACGGAGAGAGCTCTGTTGCTGAGAGCGGGAGAGTGATGAAGAAAGATGTGAGACAAAATTGGTTTGCTCCGTTGATGATTAACGAAGTCCGGTGAAGGATTTGAGTGTAAACATCGCCATTGCTGTTGGTAAAAAATCTTGAGGACTTAATTAAACTCTAATAATGGAATCTAATGAGATTTTTTTTGTTTAAATGTCTTTTTGTTTTGTTTTAGTGGATTAGATATTGTTGGGGATTTGTGGATCTGGGTTTGTTTTGAGTAAGTTCTAGTGATGGGGGTTTGCTGCAAGTATCTCATTCTTCTAGCTCTGTGAATCATTCCCTTAAGGGAATCTCTAATTGCTTAATCAGCCTTGCTCTTTTGCAAGTTATGTTCGTTAAAAGTTTAAATCTTTGTTTTGCTGAATAGATTTCAAATGTTTTTGTGTAGATTACAAGAAGGAACTTAGGTCGTTCAATAGAGAACTACAGTTACATATATTGGAGCTTGCTAATGTTCTTGTTGAGAGGCCTTCTCAATACGCTAAGAGAATTGGTGAAATGTCTTCAATATTCAAGAATCTGCATCATCTTCTCAATTTCATGAGATCTCACCAAGTAAAGAAAATTTCTTCTTCATTTAATTACAACACTTTTTCATGTTTTATTGGTTTTATTTTAATTATTTGTCTTGTGTCTAGGTGAGAGCAACGCTTATTCACATTATGAAACTTCATATTCAACAGCTAAAACAAGCTGTGGAGGACATTCAGAGCTTTGTATATGCATTATTAAGTTTTTCTGTCTTAATGGTCTTTCAATGTCAATTATCCTTTTAAAACTTGTTGGTGGTTCTTATGGGTCCATTTGGATCACAGATAAATTAAGCACAAAGATATTTGGTAATACTTTGCTTCCTAAAACAAATGAAATGCTTCCTAAAAACAAAGAAATGCTTCTTAAAAACAAAAAAATATTTAGTAAAACAAAGGAAATGTTTCCTAAAAACAAATGAAATGTTTCATTAAAACAAAGAAATGCTTCCTACAACAAATGAAATGCTTCCTAAAAACAAAGAAATGCTTCTTAAAAATAAAGAAATGCTTCATAAAATAAATGAAATGTTTCCTAAAAACAAATAAAATGTTTCATTAAAACAAAGAAATGCTTCCTAAAACAAATGAAATGCTTCCTAAAAACAAAGAAATGCCTCCTAAAACAAATAAAATGCTTCCTAAAAACAAATGAAATGCTTCATAAAAACAAAAAATGCTTCCTAAAACAAATGAAATGCTTCCTAAAAACAAATGAAATGCTTCATTAAAACAAAGAAATGCTTCCTAAAACAAATGAAATGTTTCCTAAAAACAAAGAAATGCTTCCTAAAACAAATAAAATGCTTCCTAAAAACAAATGAAATGTTTCCTAAAAAAAATTAAATGCTTCCTAAAACAAATGAAATGCTTCCTAAAAACAAAGAAATGCTTCCTAAAAACAAAGAAATGATTCCTAAAAATAATGAAATACTTCCTAAAAACAAAAAATTGTTTCCTAAAGTTTTTTTAGTTAGAACAACTTTATAAATTTAATAGATTGATACATATATTTCAGTGTTTATGAAACCATTTATACCTTTTTAAGAACATTTTCTTAAATCTAAAACATACATATAGATAAAATAAAATTTTTTAGGAAGGGCTTCCTAAACATGCTTATCTGCTTCCTAAATGGTCTTTCTTTTCTATCGTTGGCATTCATCACTCGCTCTGCTCATCATATTCATATAAATGAAAATTATTACATCTTCAACAAAAAGACTAGATCCAATAAGCAACATTAAAGCCAAACAAAGAGGTAGTACAAGAAAAAGCAATCAACGTAACTCATAGTACTTTCAATCAACCAACCAAAACCAGGATTTAAGAAAACCCAAAATCTTAAACTACACAAGTAAACTAAAATCACCATAAAGTTCAAAACCTCCTCCAGTGATCAGCCAGCTTCTTCTTTCTGCCATAAAAATACATATCATTCACAACATAATCTTATGAGGAGACAAATCAGAGACACATTAGTAAATCTTATAATTGTATTTTCTCCTTCTTGAAGCTGTGTTCTTGTTGAGATTGTTTGCTTTGTTCTTAGAGTGTGTAATCACCTAAGGTCGAGCCTTGTTCAGTATCAGAGATCCTCTCACAATCTCTGTGGTGACTTTGATCCATTTCGTTCAGTTTGCTTGTGGAATCAAGCTTTCTTGTTTGAACTGCTACTTGTGGAATCAATCAGCGTCACATCACCCTCATTTCAACCTTCATTCATCATCCATTCAAGCTACATATCTTGAAACCATTTGTCATAAGATTGGTGGACTCCTATCTTATATCAACAAACATGAAAAAGTATCAACGCTAAAACACCCTATCTTAAAATCAGAGAAGAGAAGCTTGATCAAAAATTACAGAATTCTCAAATTCAAAAAAAAAATAGAATATTGATTGAAAGAATAAGAGAAGTTTGGACAAAAACACTGTAATTTAGCTGAAAATAAGAGAAACTTGATCAAAAAATCAATCTGCACATAACAAAAATTGCCAAATCGAACTGAAATTGATTGAAATAAAGAACAGAAACTGCAAAACACTGTAATTTCATAAATTTCACAATGAAATTTAACAGAAATTGAGGAGGAAGAAGAAGATCAAACCTTATTTATGATGAGGAACAGAAATTAAGGAGAATGGACGTGAGGAAGAAGATGAAATCAAGGACGGGAGAAAATATGTCGTTGTTCCTTCGACAACGCCAATTTTGCCGTCGTCTTCGTCATCGTCACCGTCATCTTTACCATCGTCACCGTCGCCAAAAAACTAAAAAAGATTGCTAGAAAAAAAATAAAATAAATATTGACACATTTTAAAATAGGAGTATTTTTGACTTTTTAGTAACAGAAAAATGCTATTCATGCCCAATTATTTTTTCTATGCTATTTGTGTCAAAAAAATTTGAAATGGTGCTATTTCAGAAAATTTCTCTTTATTTATTGGGTCATTCAGTGCTATTACCCAAAAAAGAAACACATTTCTGCATAGCTTATTTCTTTCCTTTGATGTCTTTTAATAGAAAACAAACAAACCATGGATTAATTGGTTCCAATAAAACATGTAACTGGGAGATACTTAGAAAAGTTTGTTTTCCCTGGATTAACAAATGCAAATAGCACAAGAAAACGAATTGAAAGTGAATAGCACAAGAAAATGAAGCTAAAGTGTTGGACTTGCTTCCTCTGCTTCACTGACTTCATTGTTTTCTTATCTATGCTCCACCAAGTCATCAAGTTGTCCCTCACATAGCAACAAATGGATTATTCAATACTAAAGATATTTCATTTCACATAGTTCTCTAGCATTTATTATACTGATAACACAAACCCATTATAAATTATTTCATTTCTGTTCCAATTTCCATAAAAGTCGTTAATTTGTTTAGTGAAACAAACTAAACCCAAATATCAGAAGTGCAGTCGCCGCCAGGATATCTCATCTCGTGAGCAAGCGCAGGACCATCCGGTTCGGACCCAAAATCAACAAAGAAACTAGGGTTTATTGAGAGACCACCTTTATCAGTATCAACATCAATCTGCAACATGTGTGAACCTTTCTCCACAAGCTCTGGGTAAAACTGTCTGTCCCAAACGCTAAACAACGAGTTCGTTACGTACAATCGCTTCCCATCTAGGCTCAACTGAAACATCTGAGGACCTCCTCTTAGACGCTGACCCTTCAAAAAGAAAAAAACACCAAAAATTACAATAGCGTGTTGAACAAGTAAGATGATCAATAGTTTTTCCAACAAACCTTGATCTTAGGAACATCAAACTGAAATGTCTTGCCTTCTTCTCCTAAGGCCAAGACCTGACTTCCCTTTTGGATTAGCCCACCTACGTGTAGTTGACCGGTTAAAACAGGGGTTTTAGGATCCTCGATGTTGTACTGACGAATATCTCCGTGAAGCCAGTTAGAAAAATAGAGGAACCGGTCGTCGAGTGAGATTAGAAAGTCGGTGATAAGCCCTGGCATTTCTGGGAGCATCCAGTTTTCAACTTTCAAAGGTTCCACTGAAATCGCCACCTTAAATTGTAGGTTCTTGTTAGGGGAAAAGAATCAAAAGAAATGAAGAATACTATGTAAAGAAGATTCATCATATACATACCTCGTGGCTCCATGTTTCATCCTCGTTCTTGAAAAATCTTACCATAGTACTCGACAGCGCACACCCCGCAAATCCTGTAGCTTTATCCGGGTCGTGCAAGAATCTGACCTGCAATACAAAACAGAGGAGGATGAAGATGAGGTTTCTTGTGGAAGAAGAAATTAGTATAAGATTAGATTTGGGATATTAGGGTTTACCTCTAAGGGTAAAAGTCCGGTGTCACCAAGGTCAAGTATCTGTTTCAAGTCGCCTTCGGGCCAATTATAAACATGTAGATGCTTTCCATACAAGCCATCAGAGACGTCTTTGAGATCAAATCCTTTAGTAAACGCGGCAGGTGCTCCCCAAGAGGTACTGATCATTGTCTTGTGCCGAGGTTGGTACCAAAAATCATACCCAAATAAAGGACTGTTTCCATCTTTTTCCCACCTATTAAAAACCATAAGCGAGAGATTAGGTTTTTTTTCTTCTTTCTTGCCATCCAAGAAACAGTACAAATCCGTTTACCTTCCTTTGATGTTAAACTCTGAATCAAGTAAGAGAAACCCACTGCCTTCTGCGTTTCCATCTTCGTCTCCAAGACAAGACACAAGAACATCTCCAGTGGCTAAGCAATGAGGTTGATGCGGATAAGACAATCCCGTCTTCTCCAAAACCTCCGCAGGATCCACGAATTTGTGCAGAGATGGCTCCCTCGGATTTGTTTTCGTGTCGATCACGTAAATTCGACCAGACCTTTTCCAACATGTGTGAAATAAGAACACAAAACATAAGAACTTTTGAGAAAACAAAAATGAGAGATTGTTGTTTAGTTTCTTACAAAAGAGAAGGCAAGATGAGATAACGTCTTTCGCAAGAAGCATCACCATAGCAAGAGCTACAAGAGTTCCAGCCTGAGTGATGAAGTTCATCTCCAAGATAAGGCATTGACAATCTGTGGATGACACTAGAGTATGTTGGTGAACTTGGTTCCACATCCACAGTCGCTAAGTAATCTGGCTTCGCTTGCTCGGTTCCTGGACAAAATTAACCGGTTTCCAAAACCCATGAGCCAATGCAACGAAGTTTGTTTCCAAATCTTAATGATATTAGTGGATATTTTACCTGTGTAGATGGCAGCAACATAGATGAGTTTCTCTCGTGGACCAGACATCGCGAGGAGAGGCGTGGCATAACCTGGCCCGCCCTCGCAGCAATCTCCGCCATGGTTTCTCAATGCATCTTCCATCTCCGTTTCTATCTCTCTACCAAGATGTCTTGGTAATGCAGCTATTTTTTCATATATTGGCTTTGCATTTTATAGTCATATTTTCTGCAAGTTGAAGTAAACTACTATCTGTTATTAAATACCGTTTTCATTTTAAAAATCAGGTGTTATGCACTATTCATTTTGTATTATGTTTATTCCAAAAACAAAACAAAAGAAACAAAAAAAGCCATCACTTTTATCTCAAAGATAATATACTTATGTACGAATCATAGCTCACCTAATCAAATTATGAGCAAGTTGCAATATTCTATTAACAAGTACCAATTCACTCAACAGATAAGCCTTAGATAGCTCAAAGCCTCAAACCTTAAAGACTTCTCTAACACATATATATATATATAGGATGCTAAAATGTTTTAGGCTAGTCTACTTGTAGAGTCTATTTATCTCATCCTTGTATTGATCAACAACCTTGTCCCTTCTTATTTTCATCGTTGGTGTCATTAAACCATTGTCTATCTGTAAACAACAATCATAAAAACGTTCACATTAGGTTCAAATCCTTGAGTAGTAAATAAAGTGATCATCAATGAGAGTGAACAAAAGAACTTTACCGTGAATGGTTCATCAACAATCAGAACCGGTCCAACTTGGAACGAACATTCTGATGTCCTGCATCATAAACTTAATCCTATAAATTCCTGATTAGTGTTAAGTATAAGCTTAATCCTAAATTAGGTTTAAATCATTACCACTTCCTCAATTCTTCATATACCATTCTCGTTATCGTCTCCTTGCTAAGTTCATTGACTTCAGGATCTATAGGTGAAATTTTCTGCTTTGCTGATCCTTCTGCTACTTCTTTGTTAGGGATAATAATAGCTCCAAGACGGCGTTGATCCTGAGAATGAAAGAATAAATAAGTGGAAACAACTCATACCATTGTTTTTAAAATCAAAGACACTAACAAGTACCTGTCCAATAACAACTATTTGTTGAATCAAATTGCTTCTCATTGCTGCTTCTTCAATCTCCAATGGTTCTACGTTTTCACCTACAATATATAATCAAAATGTTATCAAAACGATTTCAGCAAGGCAGTTTCATTTCACTTGGATTGCTCCACAAGTATGATATATACCTGTGGAAAGAACAATCGTGTCTTTGGCACGGCCTTCAAGAACGATGACACCTCCACAGCTACGACTTCTTCCTGTTGAGTGTTGAGGAGCAATCCAACCCATGTCTCCAGTATTTAACCATCCATCTTCATCTATAACTTGCTTTGTGGCCACTGGATTCTGAGATAACCACCAAACCAAAACATAGAAAATATTTTAAACTGTTGTGTCATATACTTTCACAACTTTGTAGTAAAATCGTAATTAAACAAAGAGTAGAAAGTGTGTGTATCTACCTTATAGTAACCTTTCATCACTGGTGGGCCTCTGACTTTGACAATGCCTTTTGAACCAGGTGGAAGAATCGTACCAGTCTCATGATCTACAATTTTGAACTCTGTGTCTTTAATAGGATGACCAACTGAGCCAAGAACCTTCATATAAAAGTACAAAAAATACAATATTAATTAGTTTACTTACAAGAATTGTAATCTAAACTCTATTTTGTTAGGTAGATTCTTTAATAGCTCTTTTGGACTAATTGTAACCTAAGATTTTGTGTAAAATGAGAGCTTATTGATCTAAAAAGGAAAGGTCATATATTGAGGTGAGAGTTTAAATTTACATTACAACTAATTCTCCGTGCAGAGACAACAGGTGATGTTTCTGTCAAACCATACCCATTTTGTACATTCACACCAATGGCCTACACAAAGAACAAAGTCTATTCACATATGGAAAAAGTACCTCGGAAAACTATATATCTCTAGTTTCAAGAAACAATATTAGCGGTCTAACCTCGAAAAACTTGTCAACATGCATAGGTAAACTACCACCTCCGCTAACACCAGCCTCGAGGAAACAAAGAATATATTGTAAGTCAGTGTTTACAATCTTTCTTGTAAGGTAAAAGAAAATGAAGTAGAATGTTGTATTATTATTACCTTTGTTATTCCAATAGACGAACGGATTTTTTTGTGTACAACCTTTTCAGCCAACATGTGCAATGGCCATAGGGCAAATGCTACTACTCTTGCCCACAACCAATCTATCAAAGAAACTATATACATTGGAGGCTTTTGATTTTTCGTCAAACAAAGACCCTTCACACCAGAACAAACAAAAAAATAACTCTTTTAGCCTAAATTATTAGCCAGTGTGAAATACTAAAGAAGGACATCATCTGGTTCACAAACCTCATAAATTCTTCGCATTTCCGTATATACCAAGCTGACTTTGATCAATGTAAGCGCCAAAAATTTACGAACAGGGGAGCTTGTAGAAATTTGCTTTTGAATCCCACTGTAATTCTCAGAAAACAGAGAAAAAATGTTTAGCGACCAAAATGTTTGATAAAATATTATTCATTGTAACCTAAATCTTTTGAAACAATATAACTTCTAAGGTAGTATACCTGTAGAGTGTCTCATATACTAAAGGAACTGAAATAAGATAGTGTGGTTGATACCCCTTGAGATCATCCTACACCAAAAAAACAAAAAAACAAATTACAAAAAACATGACTCAGTGTAAAGTTCCATCTTCTCCCATTTCCAACTATAAAATGATTCTTGAAAATGTCACTATGTAAACATAAAATAGAGAGAGACATACCTTTAAGAATCTTATAGACGTATACTTTTGCTCAACTCCACATGTAAATATGAAATATTCACAAGCCCGTTCATAAGCATGCCATGATGGTAACATACTTAGAAATCTTTCTCCAGCTTTAGCAGGCACACATTCGGATAAATTTCTTATCTGTAGAGTAATTCAAGAAACATAGAGAAACTAAAATTTTCTTTTCAGAATGCATTTTATAAATGGTGACATAATATAGGTTTTGATAATAAGTATTGTCTTTGAACCTGATGTAACAAATTCTCATGTGTAAGCATAACACCTTTTGGATTTCCCGTTGTTCCGCTACTATACATAATTGTAGCTATATCATCTGGATTGATGAATTCATATTCATACTTCCCTGAAGTTTATTCATTTGTTAGCACTGCCCAAAAAAAAAAAACACTTAAAAAGTGATACGTAGAAAAATAGATCAAACCGCTTTTACCAGCATCGTTAGATCTTGCGGATTTCGCACGTCTCTCTTGTCCAAAGTTTTTAATTTCGTTGTAACTATAGACTGGTATTTTCCTACCCGGTGTAACCAACGATGATTTGTCTCCCCAGAGAAGAATCACAAATTTTATAGATGCCTTGTAAGAAAATGTCTCAGCAATGCGGTTGAAAAACTCAGGGTTATCTACAACAAGAGCTACACTGCAAGATAAGATACACAAAAACGGTAATTCAAAAAGACAACTAAAACCATTAGCTACACTAAACCAAGGAACCAAAGACTTCTGTATATGTCACTCAAGAATCTCCTTAGGAGAGCCACATGATGAAGAAACAATAAGACAAGTGAAAAATTAATCAGGAGGATGACTAAAATTATAACTAATCAAGATTGCTTCTTTCTCAAGTAAGCTATGCACTTGAAACAACAGAAGAACAAAAAGGTCTAGCTAGGCGTACCTTTCTGAATGAGAATATATTTGCAATAACTCTTCAACAGAGGATCTTGATCCTCTAACAACATTGACAGCTCCTGTAGCCATTATACCTAACATAAAGTAGTAAAGAGTACATAAACATACCAATACCTGCGGAGAAAAAACAAAACAAAAATCGAACAACCAAACAAAATAATTAGAAAGTTATTGCAGTAAAGAAGAGAAGTTACTAAAAACAACTTAACATGCTACAGCATCATGAAGTTATTGACAACTGAGAGTTATTTTTCTACAGCATAGATTTTTTCTTTTTTAATACAATGAGGTTATGAGCCCATGCCCGTAATCCCCCAGGCCCGAAGCGAGATCATGTAATATTAGTTTCGTTCCAAGTGTTCACTCGAACAGAGGATCTCTAAGCTTTGCCTAAGATCTTTACCCGAGTGAGCTAACGACACTTTGTTACATCATAGAATTTTCCAAAATGTTATGTATAAAGAAACCGCATACCTTGATCCGCAACAAGCCATCGACAAGAGTTATCAGCGAAAACCGCAATCTTCTCATCTGCTTTCACTCCAACGACTCGCAAACCCTCAACAAAGTCCAAGATTTCTTGTTCCAACTGCAGTTTAAAGATGGTAACATACATTGAGTCCAGCTTTATAAAGCTCTGTTTCAAAAGGTTTTGAACCGTTACCTGTTTGTATGTGAATGTAGAAGGAGGGTCATGATACGGATCCACCACAGCAACTTTGTCACCGTACTTCTCCACAGATGATCTCCAAATATCAGGAACAGCCTTCCATTCATCACTAGAGCGTAAAGCAGCCTCTCCTGGCGATAATAAGCGTTCCAAGGATGGTGAACATCGCCTTAGCTCTTTCTCCTGAATCTATAAAAATAAAAAGTCCAGTATAATTGATGTTACAGAACATTCAAGATTTGAACCTTAAGGTGGATGACAATAACAACAATCAAGTATCAAATATGTTTTAGATAATTTGTGAAGAAACCTATAAAAATCATTTTACGATCATAACTCATAAGCAATTCAGCTTTCATAAGACTTTAGACAAAAGTATTTCTAAACCTAACAAGACTAAAGTCACTCGTTGTCTGGTTTAGTACAAAAGCTAAAACTTCAACTTCATTTCCTCGGACCACTTACTTCTAAAATCAAAGTAAAAGATCAAATTTTTAACTTTCATAAAAAAATATAGGAGCAAATTTTAAGGTATCAACAAAAGAATCAAAAAACAAGAAAGGGAATTTGTTTTTAAAGAAACTCACGGTGGACTCGCAGTGAACACGAAACCTCCGGCGTGAAGTTCGGCAGCGATTTAACATCAGTCTGAGATCAGAATCGTGAAATTTGGGAGTAGAAGAGCAGTAAGAAACGAGAATCGAAGGTCCCAGAGACGTTGACGCCATGGCTAAGGTGAGAAGAGGTTATTGTGAGGTTGCTTGTTGCTTAGAGAGGAAGAGAGGAAGAGAGATGGATGAAGAAGCAAGTAAGATAGGAAAGAGACGAGACATGTCGATGTCGTGATTACGATTTTCACAGGAAAAGAAATGACCAGTTGGTTGGCACCGCTGCAGAAGCATGGCTACTCCAGAGAATTATATTAAAAACCAAAACAGAGGAGATGCTTACACTAATATATTAATTCATTACAAAAAATAAATAAATTACAATTTGTTTTACTCTTACAATTTACCCATAATTATGATGTTTCCAAATTTGGTGATTGTTTTTTATTATTTTTATATTGCAAGCACTATTTAGTATTTACGATTTATAAGATTTTATTTGTAAAATAAAACTATAAAAATTTATTCATTTTAACCAATAAAAAAAATTGTCACTCCTTTATAAAAATAAATAAATTTGTCACTCTCTTATAACCTAATTATCTATTAACGAAGTGACATAAACATATAGATAAGAGCCAAACAAGTCAAAAAAACAAATTGTGGTCTACGAGTGGATGACTCATGACTCCATTTTAGCGGCTCTGTTTTCTGGATAAAGCGATGAGTCAGTCCGATCGTTTGTGCTCATGCACGGACTTCAAGAGAGCTTAAGAACAATTTTATTCCTCTTTTTTTTTTTTTTTGCCAAGATGGACAAGATAGACAATTTTTCGTTTGTTAAAAGAACAACAATTTATTCATTTGTGTTCTTTAATTAGGAAGAATTTAAATATATCTTATATAATAAAATTATAATTTTGTGAAGCTCTGAGACGCTGCCACGTGTTCATTTATACCATTTTATATTTTCTCTTTATTTTGGGTTTTTCTTTTTTTTTATTTAATTTTTTAATTTATTTTAATATAATTCCTTACATAAATAGAAATCCAACTGATATAACATAAGTAAAAATCCAACTAATAAAATATATTGATTTTTTTTTTAATCTTAGACTATATGTATACTTAAATTTAAAATAACCAAAAACTTTAGATGCTCTGTTCAAATAAGATATATTTTGAAAAACATATATTAAAAAATTCATAATTTATAAATAACCTATCCGTTTAACAATTAAAATCTTAATCTTATATAGTTTTTGAAAAATCATGTATTTACACCATCTTATTTTTAATAATAATAAAAATCCAACATTTATAAATAATCAATCCATTCAACAATTAATCTTTCATTTGTTATCTTAATTAATTTGGAAACAACCAGCTAAAGATACATTTTTCTGCTCGAGACTTTGCATGTTTGTTGAGAGTAAACAAATTTTTTTTACATGAATAAAGTAAGGTTACTATTTTGTAAAGTTCTGAAACGCTGCCACGTGTCCACTTACACCCATTTACATTTTTTTTTTTTAATTCAATTTCCTAATTTATTTTAATCTAATTCCTTACATAAATAGAAATCCAACTGATATAACATAAATAAAAATCCAACTGATAAAACATGTTGATTTTTTTAATCTTAGACTATATGTATACCTAAATTTAAAATAACCAAAAACTTTAGATGCCCTGTTCAAATAAGATATACTTTAAAAACATGTATTAAAAAATCCATAATTTATAAATAATCTATCAATTTAACAATTAAAATCTTAATCTTATATAGTTTTTGAAAAACCATGTATTTACACCATCCTATTTTTAATAATAATAAAAAAATCCAAAATTTATAAATAACCAATCCATTCAACAATTAATCTTTCATTTGTTATCTTAATTAATTTGGAAACAACCACTTAAAGATCCATCTTTCTGCTCGAGACTTTGCATGTTTGTTGAGAGTAAACGAAAAATTTTTACATGATAATATGAAAGAATAATGTTTAAGTTTCTAAATATAAGCAAATTCTAAAAAAATTGTTTTTGTGTTTCTTTGTTATTATATATGTTGATAATCTTATCATTAAATTAGGTGGCATCGATCGTGCAGACGTTACTTTCTTAATATTGTATTCACCTGTAATTATAAAATTTTGTGTATGAGAAGAACACATCATTACTTAAAATTCAAACAATTCAAACATCATTTTTATTACTACATTTATCTCAGTTTTAAAATCACAATGATGAATACTCTGCATTTGCTATGGTCATTTAATGGATACAGAAGATTCAACAGTAACAAATAAAAAAAACTAATCAAATGCAAACAATAAAATACAATCAAGACTAATAATGATGCACAATTAACAAAAAAGTTCAAACAAATTAAATGAGAACAATAAATTAGCAAAAGAAACTGAAATCAACAAAAAAACACACACTAATATATAAAGATACATACCACACAAACAAGACCAACATAAAAACCTAAAAAAAAACACCAAACCAGAAGAAACAAGATATAATATCAAATACACAAATTACTATCAAACTATTACATCACCACTCGGAACCATAAATCATTTTCAACTCAAAATCACAAGACTTCTACGTGGAGAAAACACCATCAAGTATACAATTCCTTTTTCAAACGACCAAATACTACAAACAAATAACATATGTTTCACTATAAGTACCTACTCATATTATCTTTGATTGGAGATCATATTATCTTTGATTGTTGTATCTTCATTTGTTTTCTCTTATTTTTTGTTGTCTACACAATACAGACAAACAAAATGAGAATATGTTGACCAAGTTGGGACGAAATGATTTTTGGAAGATGATGATATGATAAATTATCTTAAAAAACTCTAATTCTTTGTCATTTTTTTCTTTTAATATACATATCTTTGCATATTAAAAAGTTATATATATATATTATTTGATACTAGCTACCCAATTATAATTCATCATTAAATTGATTCAAATATATGTAATATTATTCGAATAATATGTAATGATAAATCAATTATCATTAGCATCATTGTTGATTTTTGTATAGTAGTAGTTTCCCAATTAAACCCATCATTGAAACATGGGATTGATTCAAACATCTACCCGATTTTATACATTAAGTAAACACATATTAAATTAAATCCAATTAAAAAAAAAACTAAATCTACTTCTATATAATTAAAAAACCATTTATTTGGCCACACTTAACTATTAATTTCTAATATATATTATTTGTATAGCTCTGCAAACATATTTTAATTTGTTTTTGGTGATTTTTTTTTTAATTATTTATGTTTTTTTTTTGTAATGCATGATTTATATTCTAATTCTCACAACATATAATGACCAAATGCAGAAAAGAAGAAAACAAAATGATCACTGGAAATGTAGCATCTCAATCAACATGTGTTGCAGTTTTATTATGTTCATGTTTTCTTTAAAACTACTAATCTAATGGAAAATATTTTTCTGTAAATTTTTATTTTTTATTTACTTTGCATACTATTAAACAAACAAAAAAATCTTTAATTTTAATCCTATAGGTTGCTAAACATCTCCATTGATATATTTTTAAAAACACATTATTGTGAGCACTACATTTTTTCTTAATGAGTGAAAGTGAATTATTACCCCATGATTATTATATATTTAGTTTAATTATATTAAAATAAAATAAATTTTTATTTTTAGATAGAGATAAACTTTTATAATAAATACAAACATTTTTTAAAAATAAAATTTAAAAATTAAACAAAAATATTTCAAAACATATTTATTTATAAAAAAAATTACATATTTAAAAATATTAAATTCAAACACATGCAACGCATGGGATATTTTCTAGTTTAACCATATAGTTAACCTTTGTATTTCTTGTAGTTTTGGTGATAATAATACTAATTATCTAATCGTGTTCTTGAGTTACTTGAAAATTTCTCATAATCTTTTTCAGAACATCAATAAACTACTAGATAAAAATGAGATGAGAGGGGATGCAATCTTCGCTTTGTAACAAATTTTCATTCATTATTCAATCTTTCTTAACACTGGGAAAAACACAAGGAGTAAAAACTTCAAATAGCATGAAACTAGTAGTAATTATCAAGAATTATAATTGATTAAATACGAATAAGATCCAGCTTTTGATCCTTTCTCCATACGCTCGAGTCCTGAGGCAGCCTCACATTGTAACGCTAGGGAACTTGCAACGCTCATTTCCTGTAGAAAATAGTAAGAGTATTTCACTTATTCCACAAATACCCTTTCTCCATAAAGAAACTACGCTGAAATAAAAGGGGTATTTTCGTCTATCTAGAGTTTTCTTGCGAGACAAGTTCAGAGAAACTCACCAGGGTTGGTTGTGGTCTCACGGGCCAGACCATTGAAGAAGCATCGAGAGCTTTGGTTTCGGAACTGAGACCAGTATGAGCTAAACGCATAGCTTGCATGCCAAGTAACAGAGATCGGCTCATAACATTCTCTCCCTGGCGCCAACGCTGCACACGTTTCATTGCTTCTCCCACAAGCAAAGTTAAGCGCCTGCCCTAACTCCGCCTCGCTAGCCTCATCAACCGCCACACACCACACATTCCCTTTGAACGGAACATTGTTACTCGGTTTAGGCAACGGACCGTAACTACAAGCCGGTCTTGTACCGCTGAAATCGATTTCATAGATCGGTTTACCATCAGCCGGATTCACAATTCCCCAATGCCTCTCTGTTCCTGAACCGGATTTCTGGTTTTCATTGAACAATGAGAACAAAAACGTCGGTATAGGTGAACCGCGTCTAGCTGGTGTACCGAGTGGCGGGTTAGCAGTCATCTTCTTGATCAAATTCCGGTTATACGTCGCAGCATTGAAAACATTGGCCCCGGTTTCATCGATATCACCAGAATTAGGCCACCCGGTTTCAGAGATTGCGAGACGGATATTCGGATAACCGAGCTTGGTCATCGCGAAGATAACCGAATCGAGCATCTGGTCAAGAAGATTGGTGTAAACCAAACCGGTTTTTGGATCGGTATAAGTAGAATTCGATTGGAAAAGAGCAAAATCCAAATGGTTATTGACTGGATCAGTAGACCAAGGGAAGTAAGGATAAACATCTAAGAAGAAGAAAGAGTTTGTCCCGTTGAGAAACTTCAACAACGGTAACATCACCGGAGCAGTGAGTTCTTCCCAGAATGTACCATTAGACGGTGGAAAGCTCAACCGGAGAACGTCCATAGCTAGAGGTGTCCCAACTTTGATGTTATGAATCCCACGAGCTCTAAGAGAGTTCACTATTTTCCTCATGGCAGGAACAAGATTGGCCCAAATTTGCTTGTCTTGATCAGAACTGTAGCTGAGGACTTCGTTTCCAACGAGAACGAATCTGATTCGGGTTTGCGGGTAGTAAGGAAGAACATTGTTGGCAATCCATTTATCAGAAGTGGCTTGATCAGCACCGATTGATATGATCTGGTCGATAGGGACCATGATGGTGACGTAAAGATTGGTATTAGAGAGGAGGGTTAGGGTTTCTGGATCAGCATCGTAGAGCTTAACATGACCAGCTTTAATGGATTTGATGAGGTTGATAGATTGGTAAGGAGAAGGAAGATTGTTACCTAATCTTCCATAGTTGATACCAATCCTACTTGCAAGATCTAACACTGTTCTGTTGCTTTGAGAGCTAATTACTAAGCAACATGAACCTGTAAAAAAAAAACATAACAGAGAGTTTAATTAAGATTATGTTATAAGTAATGTTATGGAGTTATTATGTATGTAAGAAGACTTACTTGAGAGGACAAGGAGAGTGAAGAGGAAGAGAGCAAAAGAAGAAGCCATTGGAGAAAAATGTTTGGGAGGAGAGTGGTGAGTGTTGATTTGGGATGAAGGAGAAGAGAGCTTGTTGTGGGGTATTTAAGAAGGAGATTAAGGGACTGGTGTTTTAAGGATTATAATATAATTATTCATGCAAGAAAAGCTTTTGTTTTCAAACTATTAATTTGTTTCTTGAAGTCTCTCACAGTTCTTTGGTGTTTTCTTTTTCTTTTAATTTGTGTCTTAGTGAGTGTGAAGATTAAAGAAGACTAATTGGTTGGATGGTTCAAAGGAGACCAAGAACGCTTTGGTAAATTGTTCATTTAAACTTTATAAACGTATTGCTAGTTTTTTTTGTTTCTTAATTAAATGTTGGATTTAATGCTCGTCAAAAATGTAATTTCTTAGTTAAATCGTTGGCTCATCGGTGTGCGTTTTATCAGTTTTTGTTCTTGGTATAAAATTTATAAGACTATTTTACCACTTTCGAATTAGATGGGTGTATTTTTGATGGAGAATTTAGAAAGATTTAAATTTTAATAAGTTTTAAGATAATTTGGTTGAATTTTGGTGAATTAGAATTTGAGAAATGCCTTAAAATACCACACTTTTATGTTTTGTTGCCAATAATACCATCAATAACTAAATGTTTCAAAATTATCACTAAAAGTTTTTGTTTCTAAAAATACCACTAACACAAAAATTGATTTTATAAAGTTTATATTTAAAATTTTTGAGTTTGGGTTCACTAATTTAGATTTAGGGTATAGTTTTTATGGGGTGTGAGTAGGGGTTTAGGGTTTACGGTTTAGGATTTTTATCCTAAACTCTAAAATTATTTACATAATTAAAGGAATTTGTGGTTATTTTTGTGGTAAAGATAGAAGTTTTTTAAATTAGTGATATTTATGAAAGAAAAACATAATTTAGTGGTATTTAAGAGAATTGCTCTTAAAATTTTTGTTATTCAATTATATGAAATTTCACTAAATTCAGATTGTACATTTTTAATTTATTAGTTTAAAAAAATAAATTAAAATTCATTTTCGATAATACTACATTTGTCATTTGAATTCAAATATTTTCAAATATTCAGTTTAATACACCCCATAGTTGTTATATATAATAAAAAATTTCATTAAATGTATGTAAAAAAAAATTCATATTAATATGGAAAGTTTATAATATTAATATTAAAAAGATATTCCACCGTGGAAAGATATACTCCACGTATTTAATAAGTTACTGTGAGTTATTATATGTTTGAAACAGAGCTCAGACGTGTGGCTTACCTCAATCGACATGAAACTCATCCACTTCCTCATCTTACTCCTCCTTGTCTTCTCCGTCGCCGGTGATGAGCCGGTTCCTGCACCATGGCCGGAGCAGTTTCACGCGTTGATGTTGATGAACAAATCTGGGTCCTTGGAGATAGTGGACCTCTGGTACGATTGGGTCAATGGCCGTAACTTTAACATCATTCAAAAGCAGCTTGGTAAACTCACCTACGACCTCGAATGGAACAATGGCACTTCTTTCTACTACACTCTTGACCAATCAAGAACCTGCCGCATCGTTCACTTCGAGGTCAGTACCATCTCTGTATATCACCACTTCTTTAGTGTCTGTTTCTTGCTCTTTATGTTAAGTCTATGTGATATTTTTGGGGAGAATTCATAGTATAGTTATGCGAGAGGACTAAGACGTTCATGAAATTTTAATGAGAAATAAAAACAACTTTATGGCCCTGTGAATTTTGGATTGTGGTACAGTGTGAATTGCATAATGCATAGCAACATTTATGCTATACATTTAATTTCATTTTTTCATATAAAAACAAACATTTATATCTTTTTTTTTTGCTGTTTTTTTTTTTAGGAGAATTATTAGTGTTTTTGCTAAAGAATTACCAAAATTTCATCACATATAAGAAGAACTTTAGGACCTCTGTGAATATTTTGTAGTGTTTTAATGTTTTTGGCATTGTTTTGAAGTTGAAAAACCCCTAAAAAAACTTGAAGAGTTTTTCCTAAGATTTGTGGTGACTGACTTTGTTTCTCATTCAGTGGAGCCCTTTTGAAGTTATCTCTCGTCTTCCATATTAGATCAGTGTTTGTTGTAACCAAATGGGAGGTTTTTAAGTCGATGTGAAATGCCTTTTGTTTCTTCTTTGATCAATGAATCCTATCTTTATTTGAAAACTAAGAATTCACTATCATAATGATAAGAATAACTAAAGAATATTTGGAGATTCTAGGTCATTAATCCTTACGACTTGGAATGGAATAAATTTTGACTGTGCTTATGATGGAACCAGAAGGTTTCCACATCATTGTTTTCGATGAAACGTACACTCGAGTATATGCCTAGCTAGGTTCGAGTTCAACATAAGCAATGGTCATAATGTAGAACTTTATTGGCTTCAGAAACAAAAGTGTTTTAGTATATTGCTAAGAGTAGTCTTGTATAATTGACTAAACTGATTCAAGGTTGGAATCCTGAGACCAAATTGGTTAGATGGAGCAAAGTATTTGGGTCAACGACATGTGAATGGGTTTCTTTGTAACGTATGGGAGAAGGTTGACTTCTTATGGTATTATGAGGATGTTGTCACCAAGAGACCTGTTCAATGGATCTTCTATACAGGTGAAAGTGATGGATATTATTGACTAATGAATCATATTTTTCAGACATATTAAGGAAATATTGAAAGATAATTTCAGGTAGGGAAGCTCATGTGATGACATTTGAGGTTGGAGCTGTCTTAGAGGATGAGAAATGGCAGGCTCCTGTCTATTGTTTCCACAAGGAGAAGAAGAAGAACATTGAGTAACTGAGCTTGTGTTTTATTTTATTTTGAGTTTTGGACATCTTTCAATGAGGAGGTCATTTTTTTTTTTTAAACAAAATCTTGATTTTATGTAATAATATAAGGGAACATAAATAAAGTAGATGTTTTGGGGTTTCATTATTTTTGTAATTACCTTCTTATTTTATTTTATAATTTTCTTGGTTTTTTGTTTTGTTTTAATGTCAAATCCTGTCCTAAACCGTTGATGGAAAATGTTAGCAATTGTGAAGGCATCGGTCATATATTGATGTCCAAGTCTAATGCCAAGCCCATTACATATTAAAGTATTAAAGCCTAAGATATATATATCATAACAACAAAACTAAAAAAACAGTACACAAAAAAGGAAACGAGAGCTAGAGACGAAACAAAACTGTCAAAATAAAAAAGGAAAAAAACATAGGTTAGAGAATCAGAGATTTTATTGCCAAATTTGAACTAAGTAGTTATAATTATTTGACCAAATAAATATCTTTTCAAATGTGGCCTTTTCAGAATAAAATTAATCACGATTCACAGAGAAAAAAGAAAGTGTCATTTTGTTTTAAGTTAATTACAAAAAAACCATCAAAATGAGAGAGATTTTCGTTAAATGCCATAAAAGAAATGCCACTCAATAATAGCTATTTCTGTCGATGTAAAAAGACGTTATTGTCCTCTTCCACAACCACGTCATCATCATCTTCTACTCATCATCGCTCTTTTTTCACCACCTTTGCAGTCTCCGGTGGAACCGCCACCACTCATCACCACCACCAATCTTCATCACCACCAGTCCACTACTTACCATCACCATCAATCTCTGTCTCCACCGTCTCCACCGTCGCAACCTCTGTTACCACCACTCGTAATCTCCGCCACTGCTAATTTTTGTCTTCTCCATCGGAATCTCTGTCACTGCCAATCTCTGTTTCCTTTGTCGGAATCTCCGTCTCCTCCGTTGGAATCTCTGTCACTCCCAATCTCCGTCTCCTCCGTCGGAATTTCCGTCACCACCAATCTCCGTCTCCACCATCGCAATCTCTGTCTCCTCCGTCACCACTAAGCTCCATATTCCACCGTATTCCACCAGTCTCTGCCACTCACCATCACCAATCTTTTCAACTGAGGGTAAAAGCGTCAATCTCGGGTATTAAAAGATCGCGCTGTTCGTATCTTACTGTAGCAAATGGCAATTTCCGAATACACAATTCTCGAAATGACATATTGGGTAATAAACCCTTTTGTTTTCTGTCATCGTCAAATCTTTTCGTTAGGGGCTACTATTGTTATATATATCTTCACAGAAGTGGTAGATATAATCACCGAGGCATATAGAAAAAGTTTTTCAAATGACGAAGATCTCCAATCTTCCTAGGGATTTGACGGAGGAGGTGGTTTCTAAACTCCCGTTGACATCTCTGAGAAGAGTTAGATCTACTTGCAAAAACTTGGAACAATTTATCCAAAGATCAAAGCTTTGCAACCAAGTATCTTGGTGATCAAGCAAAGTTAACAGCAAGGAAAGAGAGTTTAAGGTGGTCATGGTCATGGATTTTAAGGTTTATTTGATGAGCGTCTGACAGGAACGTTGAATCATGTATAAAGCCTCAAGCTAAGCTTATAAGCATGGTCCATGAAATGGATGATGCATATCAAATCGTTCATTGCCATGGTTTATTATTATGCATCAAGAAAGAGAACGATGGACTCATGGTTTGGAACCCGTATTGGGGCCAAATCCGACTGATCGAGTCCACACATAATTCCAACATACTGGATTGGTATTATCATGCTTTCGGATATGACAAGAGCAGCAAATCCTACAAAATCTTGAGATTTACTGATTCTTTTTATGAATTCAAAATCTACGACTTTAACTCTGATTCATGGAAGGTTCTTGATAGCACTCCTCAAGACTGGGAGATATTTCTTAGTAACCAAGGCGTGTCTCTCAAAGGAAATACCTACTAGTTAGCTTCTGCAGAAACGGCAAAAGAAAGTTTCATAGTTTGTTTTGATTTCACAAGTGAGACATTTGGTCAGCTTTTGTCTTTGCCCTTTGAGTTTTATGACTATCAAAGTGCATTGAGTCTATTTATTGTTAGAAAAAAACAGCTTGTAGTTTTACATCAGCCCAAAAATATATTAAAGGTGGAGATATGGGTTATCACTAAAATTGAGCCCAACGCGGTGTCGTGGAACAGCAAAGTGTTCTTAAGAGCGAATACTCCATGACTCTTTCGGTGTCTGTCTCATTTTCAGTTTGGGATTTTAGATCCGAATTTTTTCATTGATGAAGAGAAGAAAATCGCAATGGTTTTTGATAAAGCCACACAATAGATATAGGGGAATAGCACTTGCAACAACATAGCTTACATCTTTGGAATGGATGGATCCTTGGAAAAAGTGGATCTACAAGGAGTATGTGCAAAGAGAGTTTGGTACACTCATATGTGCTCTTATTTCCAAGTTTAATGCAACTATAGAATATACTTATGTCTGTAAAAGAAAACGTGGATCACCTACAGATAATACACGTGAGAGGTCCAAACAAATTAAGTGGAGATAGCTCTGGTGGAGTCAGTTAGAAGAATTTGAGTTTTTACATTTACTTGTGGTGTTTTTCCTATTTTCCAGTATTGTTGATTTTCCTTTCTTATATTTCTATTTCTGTATATATTTTCCTTTAGTTTAAGAAATTGTAGCCTATTTAAAGGGGAAAAAATATCACTTTTAAGTTTTTAACCTCCAAAATGATATATACTAGCACTTTTTTAATCTTGAAATGATTACATTACTACTTTAAACCTTCAACTATTTTTTGCTAACTTTTAAATTTTCAAACTAACTTTCACATATTTTCTGCACAAAAAATAGATGAAACGGACAACTCTATCTGAATCTCTCTTCGATTTTCTCTCTTTCTATTTTATCGATTTGTTCTCTTTCACTCTATAACCTTTAGATTTTGCCTATTTCATCTTTGATGTAACACAAATTTTGATTTTAAAGTTTATTCTCTTCGAATTCCACTTATTAAACTTATTTTTCGTTTCTAATTTTCTTTCTTGGAGGTTAGCAGCAGAAAAACGTGGAGATTTTTTTTGCGGTACTTAGACTAATTTGGAAGTTCAAAATGCTAGCGTAATATTTTAAGGGAAAATATTTGAATTTGGATCTTTTGAAAACTTTATTTCTAAACAGGCCCCTTCTAGTTGAAAAATTCCTTTTCAGGATCCTTGTTTGAAAATAAATTTTCTAAGAAATTCATTTTAAACAATGCTCTTATCTTTAAAGTTTAAAATATTAGCATGTATCACTTTGGAAGCTAAAAATGCTATTTTCTCTAATTAAAGATAATGTTTTCACTGATTAAAGTATTGATTATGTCTTCTTTTATATAAAAAAAAGTTTTGGGGCCTCTCCATGGTTCCACATCAGTCAAAAATAAAATTTAAGAAGAATTTTTAAACTGTCATGTGACATGCATCTCTAATTATAAAAAATAAAACAAAACTCATTACCATCCAAAACCTGTATATCCCAAACTCACACATTTCCTCATCTCTTCCCTTCACCATTTGTTACGCCATCATCATTCCAAGCTTCTTACAATCTCGATTCCTCTCCCTCACACTAGAAACGGGTCATCAATAAATACAATTAACATTTATAAATCCATCATCTTTACCTCTCTTTCACATAAAAACAAATTGATAGCCAACTTTTCAAAATTCATTACTCACATGGAATCTTCATATATAACCTTCATCACACAAACCCATAATGGCATCCCCTCCGAAAAAATAATCCATGCCTTCAAAGTCCTTCCAACCACCTCCACAGCCACTGACGTTCACTATCCTTTATGAAATTGATGGTCACTATTGTTACGAAGAAGTTTTGGTCCACTGTGAACTAGTTTTTTAGTGAATATGGTACTATTTTTTATGTTTTGGTTTGCAGACAACTTGACAGAGCCTATCATGTTCTTATCACGTTATATGGGAGATGCCCATCAGATTAATGAATCTTTTTTACAAATTCCAAGCAATTCATAGGATATGCTATATATCCACCTTCATCAAAACCGTGTTTGTTAACTCTAAATAACAACAATACAAAAATAGTATAGATCATGCCAAGGTCCAGAAAACTGGGCATACGTTAGAGTATAAACTAGAGAAAAGCTCAAGCATGCCCGCATGTCCTTGATAAACATAAGTGGCTAATCTCAAGCCGATTCATCGATTATAAATCTCTTCGTTTTTTTTGGTTAAAAAATATATAGAGTTTAGACAAAGATTTTCTATTTAGGTCGATTTGAGGATATATTTTAATTTTAAGTTGGGATTGGGTCGAATTTTGATTATGTTTAGGGTTGGATCTAAATTCTCCACACAAAAAAAAAGAGCTGTGGTTAGATCTGTAGTATAAGACAAACTATGATAGAATTTAATAAAAGATCCAAGTGATCATATTAAACTAAAAAGTAGATACGACCACATTCAAAAAAGAATCTATGTGATGTCATGATAGTCGCAAAGATGATAGATAATAAATTAGAATCCCAAGCCCAAACTCAAAAATCTAAATAGAGCACGAGACTTATTAGGTGGGTGTCAGAATGATTAGTTTGGTCTTTTTCATAACGCGTTTCTAAATCCTTTATCCTAATCCATAAAGTCAATAGACCAAATTACCGATGCACATGTGAATTGATTCCTAAAGATATTTAGACAGAACAAAAAGTGTATTAGCCTTTTTTTGTTACCTTCGTCTTCTAATTGATGAATCCGATGTCCATTTCTTATTAAAAGCTTAAGAGTATGAATCATACTGTATGATTATAGTGATTAGACATTTAAAATTAAACATCTCAATCTTATTAGTTGTTTTGTAATTACTTTTGTAATATAAACCATATTTTCCCAATATGAGGCAAGAATATATAAAACCTTTTGCACCACACGTTGCAATTACATAGAATCTGTTCGCTGCCAAGTTATTACGGGAAACGTTTATTCTATTTTTTTTTTAATAACGCAGGAAAGTTTAGATTTTGGTTATATGTAGGATATAGTATATACAATTTGGAATGTCGAGAAAATATTAAAAGTCAATTATGAAGAAAATAATACTCCCAGTTTTTTAGTTAAAAGAAAAAAAAAAAAACATAAACCCCACTTTTGTTCCTTTTTGCAAATAAAAAGAAGTTTATGGGAATATAGTAACATGCTTCTTTGTTCTTCTTTTATTTCCCGTTTAAGTTGGATCTTACTTTTGACATTCTTTTCATCACCCATATGTGATATGTATCACCTAAAGTTTGTAAGACTTGTAGCTGTTGTTTCCAAATCAATTTCCAGCCCGATCTATGCTCTCTCCTTTCCTATGCAAATATATATTCAAACATTAAACTGATGATAAATAGTTTCCAAAAAGATATCCGACTCATTTCTTACTCTCTTTAGAAAATTAGAAACTCTATACAATATAGTTAACAAATTAGAAAACCTTTTGTCAATATCCAAATTTTCATTTTTACATCGTGTTTGGAGATTTCTTAATAGTTCACTAACCTTCCATTAGATTAGAATTCCAAATATTCTTCCCATTTGTAATAACAGACATATTAGTACATCCAAAATTAGAAGGAAACCAAAGAAAAAAAAAATGAAAAAGTGTGTGACTCAAGCTTATCAATACAACAAAACTCCCTAATATTATCCAAAATTTGAGCCATGAAAGGTGGCAATAAGTCTTTGGCTTCTTTAGCTAACACAACTAAACACAGCCTGTAACACTCATCATATGATTAAGACGTTTTACATTTAAAAAAAAAAAAAGTTTTATCCGTTTCACGCCGCGAAAAACAAACAAAAGAAAACAAGACTTTCTTCACAAATCACAACAATACAGCTCTTGAAAGTTGAAACTAATATTAGTTTCAATTTATTTTTTCCTTTTTCCAAAATCTACTACGTAATACAATTTTCCTTCAAAAGAATGAACAAATGCGAAAGCTCTCAAGTGGTCAGACACAAATACAACATATATGTGCTTACAATATATAAAAATATAATCATCATATCACAAAAAGAAAAAAGAAAGGCCAAAATGAAAAAGAAAAAAAACATAATTGACACAGATCGAACAAAGTATGGTGTCACCGACCATCAGTTGAATCAAACGTATCCGGAAAGCCAGAAGGCTTCGGAGGAATGCTAGATTGTGTCTGAGAGTAAGAGAAGTCTCCATGGAACATTGTCGATGATGATGTTCCTTCGTTTTGCCATCTTTGTAGAGCTTGAGGTAAACTCATGTTCACATCGATTCCGAAACTCTCTTCTTCTTCCTGGCTCGACGGTTTCCATTTCTCTACAAGTGGACCTAGCACGTTAACCGCGTGACCCATGTCTGGTCTTTGTTGAGGTTCTCGAGCCGTGCAATGCCCTGCAAGCTCAGCAACTCTGAATATGCTCTCCATTGTTTCCTCGTCGGCTTCTAAAGTTTGGTCTAGTGCCTTTGGGATGCTTTCTTTGTTTATTAGGATTCTTCTAAACCATGTGACTAGATGAGATCTCTCGTCTGGTAATGAATCGTCTAATGCTTTTCTTCCTGTTAGCATTTCCATAAGCACCACTCCAAATGCGTATACGTCCACTTTCGTAGTTACTCTTCCCGTTGCTGCAACCATAATGGTATTATAACATCAACATCCAATGCATCCACTAAAGTTATAACTACATTGTAAAGTTAACATAGGAAAAATGAACTTACCGGCGTATTCTGGTGCTAGATAACCGAAGGTGCCTGCTAATCTTGTCTCAACAGAGTATTTCCCATCGGGAGCGTTCTTAACCAAACCGAAATCAGCAACCTTAGCCCTCATGTCATCTCCAAGGAGGATATTAGAGGGCTTTAAATCTCTGTGGATGAAGCTTTGTTGAGCCAAGCTATGGAGATATTCCACACCTCTTGCCACGTCTAGAGCGATGCTTACTCTCTGTTTCCATGTCAGAGGTGAGTAACCGAGTTCACCCCACTCAAACAAATGCTGTCCAAGATTTCCCTGTGGCATGTACTCATAAACAAGCAACCTCTCGTTTCCGTTCACACAGTAACCCAATAGAGCAACCAAATGTCTATGCCTGACTTTAGTGAGTACTGCTATCTCAGCTTGAAACTCGCTCATTCCTTTATTACCCATTGCTGCACATTCCATTCTCTTAACCGCAGTCTTTGTTCCATCGTGTAACTCTCCAGCATAGACAACACCGAACCCACCTCTGCCCAATATGTTATCCTCACTGAAATTATTCGTAACCTGACGAAGAACCTCCATTGGAATGGTAACACTTCCACCTTCGAGAAGGAAACGATCACTATTATCACCACTACTAGGACTATTCAACGCATTGAAGTTATTAGCTCCATGTCCATTAGCATATCCACCACCACCACCACCATTAGATACAGCATCGCTAACCAAAATCTTCCCAGCCTTCTCAGGATCAGTTCGACTAAACTTCTTCCCATGCTTCCTTTTCATAACAAACTTATAAACCACAAATCCTAAAATAGCAAGAAAAACTAAAACCGCCACAACAACACCAATGATCACAGGAGCTTTACTACCACCACCATGAGAAGACCCACCACGACCTCCACTTCCACCAGAACCATCTCCAGATGCTGAACCATCTCCAGCATTAGTTCCCAATAAACCATTCCCTGGTTTGTAATTAAACTTCACCGACGCCGGAAACTTCGGTATCTCCCCTCTAAGATTGTTGTTGGATACATCAATTAACTGCAAACTAGGCATAAATGTCAACTCCTTAGGGATAACACCGGTTAAATTGTTGTCATTGAGGTAAACACTCTTCAACGTAGTGAGATTCGCAATCGCCGGAGATATAAATCCGGCGAATCCATGTTTCCCAAGATTCAGAGTAATAACACTCTTCCCAGTTGAATCACAAGTCACATAAGCCCATCCACTACAAGCATCATCTCCTTGCCAAGAATCAGCCAACATTGACGGATATCCCAAACCTCCAGCTACATCTAAAAGCGTCATCACCTGAGAGCTACAGAGTTTTCCCGGTGTAGTCGTACAGAAATCGTTGTGCTCGACGGTTGATTTAACCTCCGGTGGAAACGAAGGTAGAGGACCTTGGAATTTGTTGTTATCCAGAGAAATGTTCTTCAAGCTTCCGAGTGAAACAAGTGACGGCGGTACGATTCCGGTTAACTGATTATCCCGGAGCTGTAGATCGAAGAGATTATCGCTTTTCGAGAGATCTGGAATTGGTCCGATGAACTGATTCTTATGAAGCCAAGCTTGTGACAACGACGTCATCGAGGAAAGCACTTCAATCGTACCTGACATTCCCGATTTTTGATTGTTGATCCAAAGATTCTGAATCGAAGATTTGGCAAGCGACGGAGGTAAAATCCCGGTGATGTTGTTGTAAGATAACCGGAGATCTTGAAGAGAAGCGAATGAATCGAAAATGTCAGGCAAAACACCGTTGATATTAGTGTTATCGAGATAAATCTTTGCGAGAGAAGTAGAATCGACGAGCTCCGATGGGAAACTCCAGCCAGTGAGATTCGCGTCATCGCTTAAACTCAAGGTCTGGAGACTAGAGAGTCCGGCGAAAGCTCCGGTTTCAATCCCGACGAAATTATTCTCGTCCATATAGATCTCTTGAAGAGAAGAAAGCTTAGCGAACGAAGGGATTTTACCGGAGAGTTTGTTACGCTGAACAGCGAAAGTTTTGAGCTCCGAAAGAGTCGAGATCTCAGGTGCAATAACGCCGGTGAGAGATTGATCAGCGAGGCTGATTGAAGTAACACGACCGGAGCTGCATCGTACGCCGGTCCATTTGCAAACGTTTGTTGATACGGTGGTTGACCAATCTGACGGCGGAGGATTAAACGATTTAGCTAAAGCGAGCATTGCTGCTCCGTCGTCTGCGACGGATGTGGTGAGGAAGGTGATGGTGTAGAGGAGGAAGAGAAGGAGGAGAGGCATAGGAGCCTCCATTGAGTAGAGAACACGCGCGGCGCGTGGTAAGGAGACGGTGGAGGAAGGAGGTGGAGGAGGAGGAAGGAGAAGGTAGGGTTTGGTAATTTTCTGTTTGATTTTGGAAGAAAGAGAGAGAGAAATGATGAATGGAAGCAAGCGAAGAGTGAGGTGTCCTGAGCTTCATAACAGATCATTACTATTATAAACCTAACCATCGTTATTCTGTTTCCGTCCCGTTCCGTTACTACTCCTACATTTTTAAAAAATGTTATTTTAAAAAATAATAATGCGCTCGAAAACAAATAGTGAAAAACAGAAAACACGCGTTTTGTAATATTGTACATATATTTTAGTTTCTCATAACCAAAAAGAAAAAACTCTTAAATTTGTATGTGTATAAGAAATTAAGAACTAAAAAATTAATGAATAACGGGATTCCGTTTGTTTGTAATGGAAAAAAAGGTAAATTGATTGAGATCATTATTGAACAAGGTGGTTGTAATAATGGATATTAATGGAATCATAATTTGTGTTTGGTATAGTATGGTCGGTAATTAACAATTTTTGAAACATCATTAAAGGAGGTAATAATAGAGTTTATTCATGTTGTTGAGAATGACTCTTAATATGGTCGAACCTATACTAGGCGAGTAGGCGTATAGATAGTGTAAACACACACCTACGGTTGCAGCATTCACTGCACTACTTCTGCAGTTTCCCACCAATAATGATTAAAATAGTCATAGTAGACGAATTGAAATTAAAATAATTAAGAGTCAATTGCTTCTTAAATCTTCAGGAAAATAGAAGTCTAGAACGACTCTCTCAAATCTTCAAGATTCCCAAAAGAGACGTGAACAGTTTCTTTTGACCAAATTTATATATATATATATATATTTTTTAAACAACTTATATATGTAAATGGATATCAATTTCATTTTGTCATACAAGTATACAACCGACCTAGCTAAGGATCATAAGATATTATATCGTTTTACAATTTTAATACATGTTACTAGATTTTACGTATTACTTACAAATTATTTTGGTTATAAAATCGGGTGAGCCATTCGTACATTTGTTTTTGTTTGAATAAAACATTTACTTTGAAAACTATGTGGTTTTGTTTAAATTAACTATTATTAAATGTTGCTTTAATTTGAATACATATGTATTTAGAAAAACTTATATTAAAAAAAAGGATGTATGGTACATTAGGTCAATAATATTATATATATATATATATATATATATATATATATATATCAACCATTGGCTTAAAGAACCTGTAATAAGAAAACAAATATAGATCTGGCTCCTTCAAAAAATTTGGCCTAATGTTTTTGGTTTATTGAAAATTGAAAATTCTTAATATAGGTTTTAGGTATATTATCACTCTTAGCTACTTTTTAAGTTAGTTGGACTAGATTGATAGTTGATGGCATAAGTAAACAATGCGCATATAACTTTCTCAAATGATGACAAATTTTTATTTTTCAAATTTTCTGACTTACAACTTCAGAATCTATTTTAAGGATATGCCAGAAACTGAACATTCTAGAACTCATAACAAAATTTAAGTAGTAACTACAACTTTTAGTTTATGAACTGTCAATCCTTCCACACGCAAACAATTCTGTGTGTAGTTGGAGAAGGGGTTGTATATAATATGATACAAATAAGTTGATTTTGTGATTGTAAATTATTCTGCGTATGGTTATAAATAAAGTAGATAAACTTGAGAGCAAAAGCATTCGATGAGCTGTGTGTTTTGTTTTATATTCATTCAAAACATCAATGAGCTGTGACTAAATCATTCTTAAGAATCTTGACGGCGCTGCTGGATTTTGGAAGAAAATGAAAAAATAATGTGTGCTAAATCCATGTCTATCTTTAGCGTACCATATTGTGTATAGAGACTTATACAGCATCGTTATATTTACACTTCCCATTTTTATATAAAATGATTAAAATGCATTATCTCATGCTTTTACATTTGTGGACGTTAGAAAATTGATGATGATCAGCATTGCATGTGAGTCTGTAGGACTTTTTTTTCTTTTCTGCGGTGTCCCAACCCCAAACTAGTTATTGTTTTGTCTACAATATAAGTATTGCCATTTTGATTGACTATATCTATATGATCGTTGACACTTTACAAGAGGCTGTTTTTATCTAAAAGAGATTATCACATTACCAAGATAATTGAATTTTTGTTCCATGAGATGATTAATTTCAGAACTTAATACCTCGTTTACACGAACACGATACTTGCTAATTTGATCAAACTTAAAGATAGTTCATATTCTTTTAGAAACTACATATATTTAATTAGCAAAAAAAAAAACACTACATATATATATAAAAGACTAACCATTCAAATATACATAAGTATTGAGAAAAAAACAAATTTACAAAGTATCAAGTATCAACCTATAAAGTTGAGCAAAAGCCAAAAAGACTTTAAAATAGAAGAGAAAAAGGAAAAGAAGGCATCTTTATTTTCTTTTCTTTGTTTTCTTCTTAAAATGACATTAAAATAGAAGAAGAACGACTTATGTTGACCAAAAAACAAAAATTAGAAGAAGATTCTATTTTTTTTTTGATAATTCAAGTAAGAAGAAACTTATTAATGATCCTACTCATCAATTAGTTAATAATTTAATTTTTTCCGTTTAACATTAATTTTTTGTTATTATATTTTAATATTTATTAATAAGTTGTTTTTAATTTTAGGTATATTATGGCTGATAATAACAGAGTTTGGTCTGAAATTTGTGATTGGCAATCCCAATATGCGGGAGCTTATGCATCCAAGACCCAACCACCATATCTTATGGATGAATTCGATATTGATTTTATTTTTCCTAATGTTCCGAAAACAGAACCATAATTTCAACCACAACTTCAACCAATTTTCATCAATCATATTAGAGCAAGTTTTACGGGGTTCAGGTCAGCAATTTTTAAAAATACTTGTTTCGGAATCTGATGCTGATCCACACAAAAAAAAGACATGGTAATTATATATTACATTTTAAATATTTAAATATTTATATTTGTATTAATTTAATAATTTATATATTCATTTTTTGCAAGATTCGGACTTTCGAATGATGTGACACATACAATATGGAGAATCACAAAAATGGATTTTGATGGAAGTCCTAACTTGGACAAGTTAAGCAATGAGAACAAAAAATGGTTCAAAACTTTTGTGGTAATCAATATTTATATTTTAAATATTTTATTAAAATATTTATAAATATTTTAAATATACAATTATATTATAATTTAAATTCAAATAACTAGTCTAACAATTTTTTTGAAATTGTAGTAAAAATTCAATTGAGATTATGAAATAACCCAATTAATTAGGGAATATTTTGAAGTTGTAGGGGGGAAAACGTTATAATGATGATATTTTTAATTTAAGAACAAAATGGGTGAATGGAAAAAACCCAAAAGTTGGGTTTATAGTTGGAAGGTTCTTTGTGAGTTTTGGGAGACGGAAGAGAATAGGAAATGTCATAATATATACTCTTCAAATAGCAATAGCAACCGAGATGGATACGGCAAATCAGAAGCAAACCCAGATATAAATATTAGTGGGGTCATAAAGAAATAATTAGACAAAAATATGTCAATAGTGGGTGTAGAACTTGGGTTTAGGGTGTTAATTCCTTTAAAAGTATCATTTATGCTGCAACTATTTTGGAAAAATACGTACAATTTGTTTTATTTAACTATTTTACTGGGGTCAGTTGACCCCCCCTTTTCCCTTAGTGGGTCCGCCTCTGCGGCAAATCCAAACACACTGCTAGGTCTACATCTTTCATAATAAAACGGCGAGATTTGGTAATTTTATTTAAGTTAATTCTTTTTTCAAATTGTTTGAATATTCAAATTTTATTATTAAATTTATTAAATTTTATTTTTAATAAGATTAATCTCATAACTGGAGAAATGCCAGATATGGTCACCTTTATGCAACATACTCATACTAGAAAGGATGAAACTTGGGTCGACAAAAAGCTGAAGCTATTTTCAATCATTATAAAGAACATGAGAAAGAGTTGGAGACTCAAATGACGGAAGAATATGAGAATCCGGGAGAGGTCTTTCTGACATAAGCCAACAAAAATAGTATTTATCATGTGGTAATATTTTGGTTTATTTAGTTATTTCTTTAACTATATTTTTTAAATTAAATTCCCTTTTTATTATAATATTATATTAAAATTTGAATTTATTTTGTAGCATGTATTAAGTTATAAGAGATCATCAAAATATGGCTATGGTTCAATTTCTTATACTCCTAATGACAATGGGATGCAATGGAATCAATCATCGAGATGGGCTGAGATGCAAGCAGAGATGAGAGCACAAAAGGAACCAATAGAACAGCTTCAAGCATCTCAACAAAACTTTCAATCATCTCAAGTTGATATCCAATTCTGGAAACAGATGATGCAAAATGTGCATTCCAACGTTGTTCCGCCATCTCAAAGACCTCGTAATCCTGATGGATCTTCCAATACCGATCCTGATTTCACAATTCCTTATACTTTAAATATTTTTATTGTATAATTAAGCTTTGTAATATATTTTATTTTAAAGACATTTTAGTTTAATTTATGATAACTTATTTATTTTATCTTTTATCATCTTTTTCAAAAATTCTGACTAAATTCCAACTATTTGGATATTACTTTTCCGTCAAATTTCTGACTACGGTGTTTTTTTGTTTCCGACTACTGCATTTTTTCTGACAGATTCCGACTATGCTCTTTTCCGTCTAATTTCCGACTAAATGTATTTTTAAATACTGCCAAAATTCTGACTAAACTTGTTTTCCGATTAAGTTCAGACAATTTATTTTACAAAAGACAGTACATTCAAAATTACTTCTTATTTCCATCAGTTTTTTCGGCTATATCTTTATCTCCAATTACCGGAATATTATCGCAATACGATCTCACTTTTTTCTTCAAATTTCTGACTAAATTTTTCCTTCTAAATTCCGAGTATGTGTTTTCTGTCAATTTTCCGACTATTTTTTTTCCATGAGCCGTATGCCGACTAATCTGCTGTTCTCGGAATTTTGTCAGAATTCTTTAATTTCCGACAAAATTCCAAGAATTACAAATGTTGGAATCAGCTACTTTTTCTTGTAGTGTGAATAGAAATTTCAAAAAATGCAGTAGGTTTAAATTTCAACGATTAAGCTGTAATCTTTGATTTCAAAACATTATAACGATTGTTTTATACATTTTCTTTGCAGTTGGATGAGCAAATAAAAGGGTGAATTGGGGGAGTGAGATGTTTTTGAAACTTGTTAAAGAGAGAGGGCAAATACTATTTATAATTAGTCAAATAAGGCATTGTCAAGTTTTTCATTCTTATATGAGGCCGGAAAGTTTATTAGCAAGGGGTCGGCATTAAGTGATTTATCATGCTCAAACATGAGTTCTCTGTCTCTCTCTTATTTCTCTGTCATTGTCTCTGTTTTTCTCACACTCGCTCTCACTTTCTCACTCGCTCTCACTTTCTCACACTTTTCCTTCTTTTCATTCACGTTTTCTTCCTTCATTTTTCTTTTATTCTTTTTTCTTTTATTTTGTTTGTGTATTGTTTTTACCTTTCTCTTTTTGTTTCTTTGATATTCATCTCTCAAATAAAATGCTAAAAAAATTCAAAACAAAATTTAATTTTTCAAAATTATTTTCTGATTCTAACAAGACCCATTTTATATTGATATATCAACGATTCTCATATACATAATATTTTACACCATCTTGTACACCTTCATCATGTACACCGTCATTTTGTATACTATCTCGTACACCATCATCATGGGCTGGTGGATGAATTAATAAGATATAAGTGAGTGGACGAGCTTATGGTAGGTGATATGGGAGGATGGATACGATGTGGTGAATGGCAGGGTGGATGAGTGGAAGGTAGATAACTTTTGTATACCATAAATATAGTGGATGATATAAGGCTGTGGACGATTTAGAGGTGGATGAGTTAATAAACTATGAGTTAGTGGATGAACTTATGGTAGGTGAGATAGGGGTTGGATACGACAATGTGGCTGGTTGGGTGGATGAGTGAGAGGTGGCTGATATGTGGTGGATGAGTTAATAAGTTATTAGTAAGTGGATGAGCTTATGGTGGATAATACAGGGGCTGGATACGTCGTGGATGAGTAGAGGTGGATAACCTTTGTATACTATCTATATAGTGGATGATATGAGGTGGTGGACGATTTGGAGGTGGCTGAGTTAATAAGTTATGAGTTAGTGAATAAATTTATGGTGGGTGATACAAGGGCTGGATACGACGTGGTAGATGACTGGGTGGATGAGTGGGAGGTGGCCGATATGATGTGGTGGATGATTTTGAAGTGGATAAGTTAATAAGTTATGAGTGAATGGATGAGCTTATGGTGGGTAATATGGGAGTTGGATACGACGTGGTGGATGAGTAGGAGGTGGATAACCTTTGTATACCATATATATGGTGGATGATATGGGGGTGGCCGATGAGTTGGAGGTGGAGTTAGTGAGTGGGTGAACTTCATCTGATTTATGATTTATTGAAACACTAAGAAATGTATTCATCTGAGTCGATATTTGAGACACCTTTGATGGAAGTTACAGGAATTTGAGTTAGCTTTCCAATAGAAGTGGTCTCGAGTCATTTTGGGATAATTTGCTAATATAGATGTTTTTCAAACATAATTAGAAAACTAGACCAAACAATATTTACAATTGGGCAAATGAGCATCTATCTCTATCTCTCTCTTCCCTCTATATCTCTCTTCCTTTTTTTTTCTCTTTTTTCACTTTATCTTTCTCTACTCTCACTTTCTCACTTCTCTCTCAAGTGTCTTTTTTTTCTTTTTTTCTTCCTTTCTTCTTCTCTTTTTCTATTTTACTTGTATTATTTTTCTTTTATTCTTGTTCTCTTTTTTTTTCTTTTTTTTTCTTTTTTTTCTCCAATTATTCACAAATAAACATTAATTAATAAATTTAAATTTTGAAAGTATTTTTGTGAATCTAACAAAACTCATTTTATATTAATGAATAAACAAAAATTCTTTTGTATATCTTTTCCTAACACTAACACATGTAAAAGTAAAATATTAACAAAATTTGTTTACAAATTTTTTATTTTTAAAAATTTATGTGAATTTAACAAAACTGATTTTTAATTGATGGATAAACAAAATTCTTCTGTATATCAGCTTTTCACTTTCGTATATCGTATTCGTATTCGTATACCGTTGTTCAGTAAATCAGTCATAACTCCTTAACGACTGATCTAAATGACTCGAGACTACCTATATTGGAAAGCTAACTCAAATTCCTATAACTTCCATCAAAGGTGTCTCAAATATCGACTCAGATGAAGACATTCCTTTGTGTTTCAGTAAATCGTAAATCAGATAAAACTCACCCACTCACTCATAGCGTATTAACTCATCCACCTCCAACTCATCAGCCACCCCCAATATCATCCACCATATATATAGTATACACATGTTATCCACCTCCTATTCATCCACCCAGCCATCCACCACATCATATCCAACTTCCATATTACTCTCCATAAGCTCATCCACTTACTCATAGCTTATTAACCCATCCACCTCCAAATTATCTATCACATTATATCATCCACCTCCCACTCATCCACCACGTTGTATCCAACCCCTATATCACCCACCATAAGTTCATCCACTAACTCATAACTTATTAACTTATCCACCTCTAAAGCGTCCACCACCTTATATCATCCACTATATATATGCTATACAAAGACTATCCACCTCCTACTCATCCATCCAGCCATCCACCACGTAGTATCTAGGCCCCATATTACCCACCATAAGCTCATCCACTCACTCATAGCTTATTAACTCATCCACCTATAAATCATACACCACATCATATCATCCACCTATAAATCATACACCACATCATATCATCCACCTCCCACTCATCTACCCAGCTATCCACCACGTCGTATCCAGCCCCTATCTCACCCACCATAAGTTCATCCACTAACTCATAGCTTATTAACTCATCCACCTCTAAATCGTTCACAACCTCATATCATCTACTATATATATATGGTATACAAAGGTTATCCACCTCCCTCTCACCAATCCTGCCACCCACTACATCGTATCCAGCCTCATATATCACCCACCATAAGCTCGTCCATTCACTCATAACTTATTAATTCATCCACCAGCCCATGATGATGGTGTACGAGATAGTATACAAAATGACGGTGTACATGATGAAGGTGTACAAGATGGTGGTGTGCGAGATGGTGTAAAATATTATGTATATGAAAATTGTTGGTTATCAATATAAAATGAGTCTTATTAGAATCACAAAATAATTTTAAAAATTAAAATTTTGTTTTGAATTTTTTTAACTTTTTATTTAAGAGATAAAGATAAAAGAAGAAAAAGTAGAAAGGTAAAAAAAATAAACAAAAAAATAAAAGAAAAATGAAGAAAGAGAAGCATCAGTGAAATAAAGAAAAAATGCGAGAGAGTGAGAGGGAGTGAGAGACTCAGAGTGAGTGTGAGAAAAAATGAGAGAGAAATGGAGATAATGAGAAAGAAAGAAAAGAGATAAAAAATACAATATCTCATTTGGTTAATTATAATATTGTTTAATTTTTTCTTTAATTAGTTTCGAAAACATCATATTCCCCTAATTCACCCAAAATTTTTATATTAAAAGAGGGAAAAAACGAAAATTCTGAATCTTTTAATTTATAAATAAATTTACAAGTAACTTGACGAGTTACATTTTGACACATCACTGAAACTGTCCCACCAATCGTTTTAGAAGAGGAAGAAATGATAATTAATGGGCCTTACATGGGCCTAGCTCAACAAAACTCTCAAGACCGTTTTATATTCTTTCCCGCTACTAAAAACTCAGGCTTTACTCTCTTTCCCGCCATCTAGTTTCCCGCCAAACATCCACAAAGATAACCAACACACCTAGGCTAGTTAAAAATCATTAATAAAAATTCTCTATCTGTCTCTCTCTCCCTCTCTCTGCGTCGACGAAAGGTTTAAGCTATGTCGGAATCAAACCAGATCTCTCGGAAAAGGATGCGATTCTCATCATCATCTTCTTCTTCTTCAGCTACTCAGATCCTGTCTACAGTCAAATCACATAATCAGAGAGACCGCTCAGCTCGAATCGCACTCGCCGTATCCCAACCCGGAAACAGATCTCGAATCGTCGGAAAAATCGATTCGAAAATAATTCGGACTAATCCGCGAGTCGCCATTAAGGATCTACGTCTCAGACGCGTCTTCTCTCCGAATTCAATCTCCAGCGAATATGGGTTTAACACAAAAGGGGAAAATCAAATCAAGGATCATCCTCACGATTCTAACAGTAAGCTTTTAAAATATTGGATCTAAACATTGGCTTATAATTGCAAATTGTGGTAACAAATTGGATTAATGTTGAAGAGGTTAATTACTCGATTGAGAAATTAGATGGTCTGATGAAATTTTTTGATTTGGTGAAACAGTTGGGAAAGATGGAATAAAATTCAATGTTGGTGGATTAGGAAATGTAGAAACTGAAGATTTTTTACAAACGACGCCACCTGATTCTGAATTGTTAAGTAATACAGCAGCAGTGAAGAAGATTGGTACTAATCTTTGTAGCAAATCGGTACGTGTTCTTGTTTAATGATTCGAGCTTTCTCTGTTTTTGTCAGTTGCTTGATTTGATGTGTTATTCGTATAGGTTCTTCATCCATGTTCTCGATCAAAGATATTCAAGAACAACAACACTGGTTCCTTTACCTATAAGAGATTGCTTCCGTACTTGATGCAAGCTGCAAATGGTATTTATTTGGTTCTTTGATCCCAGTTCTGGTTTTTTTGTGATGAGTTTGATCTGAGGAAGGTGGAATTTGATATGATATATTGTCAATTGTATCTGCAGATAGAATAACATCATCAAGCCAGAGTTCAAAACCTGAGAAATCTGTGAGCCAGAATCCTGCAAGTATGAATTTGTCTTGTAACAAAGAAACTAAGGAAACTCTTGAAGATTCAAAGGAGGAAGAAAGTGAATTGATGAAAGATAAGTGTCAGCTTCCTGATTCGCAATCTGTAGACAATAATAAACCATCAGCTGGAAGCTTATCTGGAAACAACAGTCCTTTGAAGAGAGTTATTGTGTCCAGTCCCAACAAGAAATCTGTAAGATTCTGTCCATGAAGAAGCTTTCTTTTTCTATCTTCATTTAAGGATACTTCAATATTTCTCTTTTATCCATCTGTCTAACATGGGATTCATTTTGACATGAAACAGGCATGCTCTAAGCGCAAGTTGTTCAGAACACCAGGTTCTGTTAATTACAGAAGAATGCTTCCTTATCTCAGAGATATTCAAGAAGATAATCCTTGTAAGCCCATTTCTTTCTAGTCCAATACAACTCTAAGTTGTTTATATCCATGGTTGGTAATAACAATGTATTGGTACAGTAGTTGCTAGTGTACTTTGTGGCTGAGATACTGATGGTTCTTTGTCTTTGCTGATTTTTCTAGGCGTGGCTGAAACAGTGAATCATCCAGATCATGAAAAGAGCACAGAAGAGGAGAATATTCCAACATCATTGTTAGCCTCTGAGAATGAAGAGACACAGGAAATGATGACATCAGACACATCCTCCAATGAAAGCAAAGAGCCACTTCCTTCTGAACCTTTATCTGTATCTCAAGACCTATCTGATCCTGACAAGGAACAAGAAACACAAGTTAAGCATGTCATCCCAGATACTGAGAAGAACTTGGAAACTCTTCACAATGTTTTGAGCTCTGAGGTCCCATCATCATCTCCTCTTGTTGTTTCAAGAAGTGCAAGTGATGTTGTTGTTTCCTCTTCATTGCTTAATACATTTGTCGACAATGTGGTTGGCGAAGAAAACATGAATGGCGCAGAGAAAACAGAAGCTAGGCAACTAAGGTCAATTACTTCGGATTCAACAGTTGAGCTGCTTAAACCTTCTGTTGAATTGGCAACTCCTCCCTCGATTTCTCCTTCAAAAGGGATACTGAAAAGAAGTATAAGAGGATGTAGAGGGATATGCTCTTGTTTGAACTGCTCTTCCTTCCGTCTAAACGCAGAAAGAGCATTCGAATTCTCAAGAAATCAGTTACAAGATACCGAAGAAATGGTTTTGGATCTAGTTGGAGAAATATCTCATCTCAAGGAAATGCTGGAGAAATATGCTTTAACAGATCACAATGAATCTTACAAAAGTCTGGTGAGTACAGAACAAAACCTCATAACAGTTCTTTCAATTGGTTTAGTATCTAATTATAGACTTGTTAAACAGTCATTAGATTTGTGAAACCTTATCTTGGAAGCTTAACTGAATCTTAATATTGTTCTTTGTTCACAGGCTGGAGAAGCTGCAAAGAGAGCTTGTGAAGCTGCAGAGCTTGCAAAAAGCCGTCTCCACCAAATGAACGATGATCTTCAAGTTCACTGCAGAATCCCCGTGAGTTAAAATCCATAATTCAAATTGTTCTTTTGTTTAAAATCATTCTGCTTTTTATATGGTAAGACAACAAGTCTAGTTGTTGACAGTTAGTAAAACACACACATGATTCTCACACTCCATGTTTTGTTGTCACCAGAACGAACAAAGAGCAAGAGTGAAATTTGCTCATTACGTACACGAGAAGACGATGAACCTATCAAATTGACCACTTCTAGATCCACCCTGAAGAAGCAACTAGGATGGACACTTTATTAATTGTCATCATGTGTCTCCAGATTATCCAGTTTCAATGCTTTTTATAATTTTGAAAAGTGAAAAGGTATTATTGGTATTATTACTACTATTAGCTGTCTTTTTCATTGGTATCAGGATAGAAACATAGATCAAATTGCCATAATACATAGAGTCCATGTGATCATATTTATTAGTTATCTCTTTCTCTTCTTTTAAAAGAATCACTTCTTGTTCTATGTACATACGCAAAGAACTATTAAAGCAAACGTCATGTGATATTTATAGCAAGTTGCAGATTACAACATTGGTGTTACTTATTCTACATTTTACTTTTGAATGTGAATTTTGTGCCTTTTAATTTGGATTGGTCTTACTCTTATAGATGAGGTTATGTTTGTCTCTCTGCATGTGATCTTTGTACCTTTTTAATTTGGATTGGTGTTTATTAGATAATATCATGTTTGTGTTTATTCATACTCGAAATTATTTTTTGTTTTGACGTCTACAAGTTAGGAATCTTTTTTTTTAACAAGTCCCGTGACATATTTATTGACTCGTAGAATGAATATTGCAATGGAATAAGCAAAGCCAATGAAGAAAAATAAAATCAACTAAATTATTCATAAAATAACAACAAAGAGAATTTTTTCACTAAACAACAAGAGAGAAACAGAATCATAAATTTAGTCTAAACTCTAGACTTCCTACACTCTGGAGGGAAACCTTGAGGAAACCTTTTCAAATCAGAACAATAATCATAAATCATAAAATATTTTTGAACCCATCTTAATCTTCTTCTCCCAAAAGCATTAAGCTCATTAGGAACTTGAGATTCACCATTAGTAAACGAACTCTTAAACTTAGGATCACAGTAAGATGACCCTGAAGAGACAGTACAAGCCGCAGCGTTAAAGCCTCTGTAGTAAGCTGTGAAAGGAGCTTTAGACCAATCAGTCTTAACCAGACCACCTCTTGTAGCCCAATCATCAGCGTTCCATAAACTTGAGTAAATCTTCATTGGTTGGTTCTTGGGAAATGGAACACCAAGTTGTTCTGCGTTGTTGAATACTCTTATTGGAACATTATCTACCATAAATCTGGAAACACACAAAACACAAAAACGTTAGAATAAAAAAACACAAGAAAGATACATAAAAAAATAAAAAGTGTTGATGGTTTTTTGAATATTAGTTTACATGATGTGTTGAGGTCTCCAGACAAGAGAATAAGTGTGGAAGTTCTTGGTTGGGTCGAACCAGAGATAAAACTGTTGTTCTCTGTTTCCTTTGCCTTGTGCAAAGACATTAGTGTGAAGAACATAAGGCTTCCCTGTTTCGTTTCCAAGAAACTCAAAATCTATCTCGTCGTGTGTTGGTCCTTCTGACGACAACTGCAAAAAACATATTTTTCATTAGTTTTGTTATCTTTCTTTAAGAATGTGAGAGAGGGAGCCAAAGCTTACGTAGTAGGCGGTGACGGTTCCGGCGGAGTTACCGGCGACGAGTTTAAGTTGCATGTCGATTCTTCCGAATAAGTATTCTTTCTTGGATTTAAAACCCGACCCGGAAACCCGGTCTAGTGAAAGTGACAACATTTTGCCTCCACCGAAGATTTGGCCTCTGTGATCACCCCAAGTTAGGTCGAACTCTTCGTTGAAGTTACCGGAGAATGCTGTTCCGACCATTGTTAGAACAAGAATGGTCATTAACACGGTGAGGTTCAAGATTCGACTCATTATGGGCTGGATTGTAGTAAATGAAAGTTATGGGGTTTTATTTGTAGATTTTGTTTGTTGGAGGAGTTGTGATGTGAGATGGGTTTTCAAAGGGGATAGGGTATATATATAGGTGAAGGCATTCAAGCAGAGCCTTGGGAAGCCAACTACAGTTGTTTTTTTCAGAATTATCTTTATTTTTTGTAAAACTATAATTTCTTCTATAGTTGAATTTTTTCTTTAGAAAAAAAAGATTTATAATGTACAATCCTTAAACTACATATTTTAAAAAAATCAAGAATTGTCTTTTAAAGTTGATGAATATACTGAAACTCTATCTCGAGATTATAATTTGAGATGATCATTAATGATATATCATAAATGCAAATATTCATCTCAAATTAAAGAACAACTCTATAGCTAGCATGTAAAGGAGGGAAATTTGTATATATGGGTTTAACTAATTGTGTTATGAATAAAACATGTATAACTATTGTGATAAAACATTTCATTAATTAATTTAGAACTAGTTTTGTTGTTTTTATTTCTGCATTTTCTTGTTAGTATGCAGAATTTTTTTATTTTTTTTGTTGGCCTCGTGATAAACATTAATTTACATATAGTACGTTTTTATCTAAATGACTGTAAACATTCAAATTTGAAAATCGAGAAATAGAAGATAAAATGAAAGCTGTCGAAAAGAAAGAAACAAAAAAAATAAAAGAGAAGAGTGCGGGACAGAGGAGAGTGATCTATCAGTGAATAGCTGTTGCCAGCTCGGTTTCTTCTCCCATCAAACCTGGAGCCTTTATCTTTCTTCACATTTCAATAAAGTTCAATTTTTTCTATTACTAATTATATAAAAATCGTTATGTATATATATATATATATATTATGCTTTATAGTTTTTACTAAACGGTCTAAGTTAAAAACTAACAAGCTAAATTTAATTTGTTAGTATGACTTCATATCATAGGTACAAAGATGAGTTTTATATGCTAGCAAATTAACCAACCAGACATGGAATTTGTGGTGCAATGGAGTTCAGATTAGTCTAGATTTTGTGTTAAAAAAGTACCCAAGTTATATAAAGATGGTAAGAGTTAAACTAAAAATATTAGTTAGTTTTGTTAAATATGCTGTGGTTTAAGTTAACTAAACAAAATCTTCCCTCCACTGAAGATTTTGCCCGTAAGGAAAAAGAAAAGAAAAGAAGATTCTGCATATGGTTGTTTAACGAAACAAAACTTCAGATTTGACAAACATTTAGTGACAAGCATAAGCATTGAATAACACCCACTAATTAGTTATTTTTTACATTCTTTAATTTATATATACTTTTAAACGTGGAGCCCTTTTTTTACCTTTTTCCGATTTAAATAAAGCTCGATTTCTGTAAAAAATAAATATTAAACTATTTGATCAATTATGTTTTATCCTTTGGGAGACCATGAGCAATAGAGATGTTGAATAAATTATTCAATTATTCAACATCTTAATTAGGGATGGACACGAGCCAAATACTTTATAATTTAAAAGTATTTGCGACTTGACTTGGTTTGTACAAGTAGTTAATTTTTTGGCTTGTTACTTGGCTTGTACAAAACGAATAATTGCTCGAACAAATACTTGCCTAAAATTTGACGACTTGCAAGCTACTTGACATGCCTTGTTACTTGTCATGATTTGAAAAAGATATTTATCTAAAATTAGTGAGTTTTATTGCAATGATAAGTTTTTGGTTTTATCACATAATAAAAAAACTCATTAAAATTTTATTATAAATAAGTTTTCGGTTTTATTACATACTAAAAAACTCATCAAAAAATTTGATTATAAATTCATCATTTTTGTAAATAACAGTTTTCTATAATCTTAAATCAATAGTATTCAACTATTTTTCTTGAATGTTTTTAGTTCATCACTAATAAGTAATAACTAATCAAACATGCATAACCTAAAAAGATGATTTTTTGAAACAAATTATTTTCTAGAAATATTATCAATTTGAAACGGAGAGAGTATCAAGTAACGAGGTAAACGAGGCAAGTAGTATAATCTTTTTATTGGCTTGGTACTTGACTTGGACTTGCAAGTAATTTAATTTGCAGACTTGTTACTTGACTTGCCGAGAGCAAGTACTTGCTTTTTCAAGCCGAGTACGAGACAAATAGCGAGTATAAGACGAGTAACGAGTACTTGTACCCAGCCCTAAGCTTAACTGATACAGTGAGCCTGTTGAATATTTTTAAAAATGACGAGTTGAAAAGATTCAACATGTTGAATGAAAAATAAATGGGGCTGAGTTGCCACGTGTCATTATGTGAAAGGAGAAAATTTTATTATTCTATGTAAATCTCTCTTTCTTTTCTTAGAAGGACATCTGTTCTGTTTTAATTGAATGTTAAGATTTTTATGATTTTGTTTTCATCCTAATAATTATAGTAATATATTTTGTTTTAAAATAAATTTTATATCAAAGTTCATATCTTTTTAAGATCTATAAATATAGACTAGTCTCGCTTTATTTGAACATAGGAAAAAAAAATTCATCATTATTTTTCTGTTATTTTTCAATCAATCTTTTGTCTTTAATGTTGATTTTTTTGGTTAAATAAATCCCAACAATAATTATTTTAAGACACAAAATTCTTCTAATTATCCTTTCAATTATCTAAAGCCCAAAAATTTATCTCTATGTGTGATTTTAATTTTTGTCAGAATTTTATTTTTTTATAATTATTGTTTCTTGTTTTTTAGTTGCAGAAATAAAATTTTAAATCATACATAAAATAGAAAATAGAAAATTATATTAAAAATATTTGATTTATATCACTTCAATTTAGTTTGAATATGTAATTATTATTAAATATATTATCATAAATCAAGAAAGCCAAATAGAATATGGAAATAGAAAATAGTGCAGGTAGAGTGTTGAATTTTATTAAATAAAACCATTATAAATGATTAAAATTGAATAGATGTTGAATTATTAAGTGGAAGAAAGAGAATATGATATGAAGTAGAAAAAATGGTTTTGAAACAATGAACCATTGTACATGGTCTAAGTGTGACTTCCGTGGTACGAAGATAAATGTTATGCTTGCATAGTGCAAACTAACAATACATGAATTTAGAGTTTAAAACGCTAAATCCTAAGTCCTAAACACTAAATTGTACCTGTTAACTCTAAAATCTATACCCTAAATCTTAGAATATTTAATCCAAAAAGAAAAATTACTACTTTTGACATACTCCATAATGGTATTTTTGAAAATAACAAAAAATGACTAGTATTTGTAAAAAGTGATATCATCATAATGGTATTAATAACAAATTTCCATATTACTTACTAAAAGTTTATAAATTTTTTTAAAAGTTATATATATTTTTATTTTAAGTAACCCAAATATGATTTTATCAATGGAAAAGTAAAACTATATAAATACTTAAAAAAGTTCTTAGCATTAATTGTAATTATTTTACATTAAATTAAATAGTAAGTTTCCCTCATAAGAATCATACCTAACAAAGAGATACTTATCTAAGACTCTTATGTATATAATAATAATATTTTTAATATTATTTAATTGTTTAGTTAAAAGTTAAAAAATAAAACAAAAACAGACCAATCAAAAGAAAACAGATAAATGTAAGAGGTTCTCATATTAGATTCTAAACATTTTTATATAGAATATGTCTCTTACTTCTAACTCTTTCTCTCTCTTTATTTTATTATTTTATGTTTATTTATTTATAAAATTTTATGTTAAGAGATTCTGTTAGGATTGTTCTAACATAGTCATCTAAATCTTCAGATTTAGTTCTACTTCGTTGGCATCTTAAAAACAATAATATTAAATTATTAATAAATCAAATCTCAAAAATGTGATTCAGAAATATTAATAAAAAAAGAACAATTTAGATCGAGAAATATTAATAAATAATTTTACTATACTAACGAGATTCCGCTGTTATACTAATTCATCCAAAGAAGATTACAAACCTTTCACTTTTTAGGAAATATACGCATTATACTATTCGCTAATTATTCCTCTTAAATAAAATTAACTTCAAGTGGGAACCTTTAGAGCTCACAGTAATGCAATAAATCCGTAATTATTAGCTTTCATCTCATTCATTACCCACTATTAACTAGCATTTGCTTCTTTTTGTGAGCACATGATTAAGAATAAAATAAAAACACTGATAAATTTGTCAGAAAGTTAGTATAAACTGGATTGATAATGTCTATACTATACATTCATGATGACTTTTTTTTGTTTTGGTGTGCACATGATGAAAAATAAAATCCAGTGATAAACTTGTCAGACATTTAGGCCTTAATTAACCAAACAAACATTGGCCTAATTTAAGATATCGATTTATCGTTTATCATCTGTGTAGAGAGGATATAACAAAAAGAGTGATAATTTGAGTGTGCAATCCATCATTTGAGTGATAGTTTATCATTTACAGAAAGTTTTAATCCAAGGGAAATGAATTTAACTTAATGAGAATATGATCGAAAATAGCTTATTTAGTTATTGTCATTAAAAGTATACTACTGAATCATATATTAGTTGTTATATGGAGATCTAGGAGCTAAACGTCGAACAAAGTATAGTATTACAGAGGAGCATGGACTAATTAAATTGAAAAGAATTTTGATATCTATGATATTTGATTTTAGATACTTGATTAAAAATTGCTATATTAAAAATCTGACATGAAGCAGTAAACACGTGAAATTGAAACATGACTTCGCTTGCGGATTATATCCGACATTAGTCAATATAAATCTTGTTATTTTTTTGTATTTCTTACTAAGTAATTTGTGTACACAATTCAAAGTTCGTTTTAGATCTTATCTGTTCTAGTGCGATCTAGCGATTCCCTATAATACCATGTAACATATCTAAAGATTCTAAACCAATAAGTGGAGTTATAGGTTGAATTATTGTTCGACTTTCTGCCAAAATTATTAAATAAGGAATGGATTATGGTGTGTTGTGGTCCAAGTATTCATTTCAAAAAATATTTAAATTTTCTTTGACTATATATATATGGGTAAAGCGAAAATGTCACGAGTTCAATGCCATACTCTTTTAAAACTTAGGTATGCATGCATATTAATGGAATTTGGAATCGACACATCATCATTTGTCGTCCTTTGCCATGATATCAAATTATGCTACTCGTCGCACACCCATATTATGTACACTTCTTATTCATTTAAATTTGTGTAACGATATTAAATTATGAAAAAATATTTAATATACTTTATAGCAATTGTTTTTTTTTAAATATCATTTTTTTTACATACATAAATGTAAAAAAATTATCTGACATTTTAAAATCTGATAATCGATCTATCAAAATTTTGATCTAAAGTTTTATATATGGAAACTCTGTATCCGGATGGATCCCAACAGTAAAATATAGCTTCAGCCATGATAGGTTTGTGGAAAATTTCGTTCCAAATATTTTCTTACCTTTAGTCGGATGATTCTTTCGATACTTAAATATCCGGTGCTATAGTTTTTTTTTTTTTTTATCAAGCTTTGCATGATATCAAATGTAACGAGGAAATAAATTATAATCGTAGATTCCTAGCCCTAATCACAATATACTAAAGTAATAACAAAATACTAAAAGTCTAAAAGCATTTTGGAAAATACAATGATTAGGGTGGGTAACAAGTAATATATGCACCGGCGGCGGCGTGTCCACAATGTCGACGGCCGACGGCTCCACCACCGACCCTAACCTCCACCACAGACTTAAGATGTATTATTACATTGCCTCGGTATTATATTTACATATACGATATACAACATTTTTCCTGCTTCCCGTAAATGTGTATGCATGTATTGCTTCGAGGACGTTGTCGAAGGTTGATATCACAGAGTACAGAGAAAGAATTTTTGTCGTATAGCATGTAGTTCATCAACATATTCGATTTTATTTCCAAACAAAAGTGTGTCTAGCTCTGTTAAAAAAATTCTTTTATGTTAACATCCAAAAATATGAAAATTTTCAAACAAACAAAAAAATCCAAAGATAGATTTATCAAAAATAAAAAACATCCAAAATAGATTCAATACCATAGATTTGTTTTCAAAAATAACTTGTAAATTGTAACAAAGATTATGAAACACAGACGAAATGTAAAGACACCGTTATGCTTTTCATGTTTTCATTTTTTTTCCCCATGAAAATCCTTTATGTTACTTGGAGAAACTTAGTAAATTTGTTTTTTTATTAGAATACAAAATTAATTAAATTTGAGAACAATATACAGACTGATATGTCTTATTCTCAGTCAATTAGACAAAGAAAACCATCGTCATTCATCTATTATATTTAGCAAATGTATTTTGGCTTTTGAGTTATTGGTTGCAAGGAGGATTTAGATAACATCTGCAGTCATGATAGTCTTTATTTTGCCATGTGCCTGTGTCATAACATTCGCAAATCTCAAAAAAATTACCATAATTACTCAATTGCTCAGCACAATGCTTCATTGATAAATCAGGACATTTTCCAGGGATGTCATATCTACTCCTTTTACACTCAGCGTTGCGAGCATATTGTGCTTTCACATCTACAAATTTCAGTTAACCACATATAAAATTTTTATCCAAATAATTGATAAGCAAAAGACTTTATAGTTAATTTTTTTTATATTATCAATACCAGTTTTTTACATATAGAAATAATCAATACTTTTATAACCCACAAAAAAAAGGTCAATAATGTATTACCTTTAGTAATGTTCAAAACAAAGAACATGAGAATACACAAAACTATAAAGGAAGTAGCACACCTCATGACTCCAAATATTAATAAAAATCCTTTATTTTACTTGGAGAAACTAAGTATTTGTCTTAATAAGTAAATATACTCTCTCAGTTTCTTTTATCGATACTCATAACTTATATATATACTCAACACACACTAAAAATAGATATTTATAGTAAACTGGGAAAAACATAATTTATAAATATGAAAAAGAAATTGGGGCAAAGTCAAACGATTAATTTTAGCAATAAGAATTTGAACTTAAGGCATTAAAACTATTTGAAAAAGTCAATCATATTTATAGAGATGAAATTAATTTTCTAATGAGTGTTCTTATATAATATCATACTTGTTATATTAATATGACTAGATAAATATTCGCGCTACGCTGAAGGTTTTTATTTATTTTATTTTTCAGTTTAATTAAATTTAGTTTTAGTAAAATATTTTTTATGAACAATTGAGTATTTTTCTTTAATAAACCGATTTGTATTTAATTATTATAAACTATTTTAATATTTATTTAGATTAATGAGTTATTTGTTAGAATTATATTTGATTTAAATTTTATAATCTAATATTTTCCGTATGAATGAGTCATATGTTATGATCAAAAGAAGACATATTAAAGAAAATAATGCTTCCTCTAGTCTTTTCTATAGTATCAATGTTTCCTTAAGTTTTTTTTGTTCTTTGTTTTAATGACACATTAGTATATTAAATATCATGTGATCTTTTTAAATATAGCAAAATAAAACTATTTTAGAAAAAGTATTTATGGTTTATCCTGCAAAACTATTAGAAAAATAGATAATAATTTACATTTCACTAAAAACACTTATTTTTGTCAAAAACTTTAACTATTATGTATATAACCATATCTTTTTTATATTTCATATAAAATGTAACTCTTACCCGATAACCATTTTTCTCTTCTCCCTCTTCTTCACCCATTATTATCTCTACAATCTTCATTACTCATGTTTCCTTATTCGTATCTAACATATCAAACATTTTTTGCCATATTTTTAAAAAAAGTTTTTATTCATTGGAAAATATTCATTAACAATTCCTAAAAATTTTATTTATGAGGAAATACTCTTAGAATTGATAATCATGGATCTGTAATATTGAACAAACTCTAGATCTTCAAAACAATTTGAGGATACCATAATTCTCAAATCTCTGTCTAAGTATTTCATAACATTCGTTTTAAAAAAATTTAGATTGAAGGAAATCCAAACTCTGTACTTTCAACCTAACAAAAACAAATTAGTTTAATAAAACTTAATACCAATGCTAATCAACGCCATGAGACTCGATTAGGTAGGTTAAAAAATCAGGTAATCAACATATGTATTTTTGTTCATGGTAAAAATAAATATTATATGATATATATAATTAAAATGATTTGATTTGTTAATAAATTTTTTATTAATTTATTCATGGTAAAAAGAAAAATATTATAGGATGTATATAATTAAAATGATATAATTAGTTTATAAATTTTGTTTATTAATTTATTCATGGTATGGAAATAAATTATGATTATTATAAATGTATAACTAAAATAATTTGATTGGTTTACACAGTTTTTTCATTAATTAATGAGTCATCAAAAATCTGATGTATTTACTTATGTGTACAAAAAATAATTTGATTGAATGTTCAACTTTTTTCTTTAATTGACATGTCAATTTAAGAATATAAAAAAAGCACACTTGTCAACAATAGAAGAAGCATCTACTTTATTATAGTAGTCAATCATAAAATCATAAACTCTAAACATTAAATCCTAAAACATATGCCAAACTACCATGATAAATATCATTCCTATTTATTATTCAATGTGTTTTGTTGTTCATATGATCATGTCCATTGAAATACTTTTGTCATTGTCCATATATATTTACTCATGAGATTAAGCATTATTATTCGAGTTAATATTTTGTTCTTTTAATTTCTATTGTGCTATTAATGTAACACTAACGTTACATGATATACTGTCATATAACCCTAAAGGCCTAAACACTATAATCTAATACGTATACTACCATATATCGGCAACTCCCACCTACAAGATGAGATGATTAGTTTTTGCGTAATCAAACCAATTAGGAAACAACGAGAATAATATGGATTTTAGGATTTATCGCAAGATGTCATAAATTGATATTCATAGCTCATAAGGCTAAAAAGGCTTGATAAACTGTTAACATACATAAAATCATAAAACCTCACAGAAGAAGCAATGCAAAAATTTAAGAAGAGTCCATAAACAGAAATATCAAATCCTATTTCTCTCTTTCTTCATCAAGTTGTTGAATGATGAGATCAGACTAAGAAAATGGAGAAAGCAAAGCAATGTGTGTACACACACAAAAAGCTAGTGTTGAGGTTTTTACGATGCTCCAAAGGATGATTTCACCTACTCCTGGATTTGCTCAGTTGAAACATCAAAACCAGGCGGTATAAACACAATGTCGTCCCAGTTTGATGTTCCGCTTTCCTGCAATTTCGATCCAAAAACCAGATTCAGCAAAAACCCATCATTCTTAAAACGTAAATGCATTATTACATAAATTCTTAGATTGTTTTACCTTCATCCCTTTGACAATATCTTCGAAGACTGCAACCTTTGAAAACACATAATCATGGATTTTAATATGAGATGATGAGTAAATTATGGATTGACAAAGTAACGAGGGAGATATTAAAGTTATATGACAACAAAAACCTGAATATCGCCTGGTTTGAGAGCAGGGTTAAGTCGATTCTGTTGGCTGGAAGCTCGTATTAGAGATTTTTCCAAGTCCTCCTGTCAGAGAACTCATCACAGCTTAAAGCTTGCCGATCATGTAACCAATGTATATTAGACAAAAAATGAACTAACCTTTCTGAAGAAAACAGGGCGATAACTCATGTTTTCATTTCGTAGAATCAAGCTCTTTGACTGAGACAACACACAAATCAAGATTGTTAAGAAAACAATACTCTTGAAATTTTTTGCAGCTTCCATGGAAATGTTATCCAAAATTATATTCTAGACCTGGAAAACTGGAACACCATGGAAGTCATCATCATCAAAACCAGCTGTTTTCCTTTCCTGTATACATACACACATATAGAAGAGATATATTCAATTTACTTACTTCTATGGCTTACCAAATGCTACAGAACTAAAGACGTAGTCTATGTTCTCAGATAAATAACGAGACTTCGCATTCTCCTTAGGAAGGATTTACATCCACAAAGACCTATATACTTCAAATAAAAACCAACCACCTCAGTGTAAAAATGTACAAAACTAATTGCCATTAGTGTAGTTCCTAAGAAAAGCTCCTTTCCCTAGTCATTTCATTAACAAAACTCACCACAGTAAGTACCTCTAGACACAGAAAAGATTGTTCAAGATCAATAGTCACCTTCAACATTGAACTTTTTCCCTGTAGTATGTTCTAGCCATAAGAGAAGAACCTAGTCTTAGGTTTTGACCATAAACTATGTAACTTAGAAATGCGATATGGAGGACGAATCATCTGTGAAACAATCTAGATACACGTTTTTATGGCAAAAATCAACTCACCTTCAAAGCATTTTTAACTTGAGTAGACTCAGGAATCAACCTAAATGCAACACCATTAACTTTTAACTGAAACACCTGCAACAAATAAATAATATTAAGTTTTGATTTTTACACAGACTAATAAGTATTGGAAAAAAATGATGACTTTATACCTTACTAAGAGCAAGAGCTACAACTTTAGAACCTTCTTTTCTCATACGAGGATCCATACTCTTCATCTGTTTAAGAAGCGTCTCTGCATCTTCTTCTTTACAGAACAATAACCCTAGAGATTTCCCTGATGAAGTTCCTGATACCAACACAAATTCCTCATTCGAATTGCTTAGAGCGTATACAGGAACTCCCGCCAATCTCTCCTCGATATCATCAGCTGATAACCCCGCGCCGGAAATCGGAGCCGTCTTCACTTGAGTCCTTCCGCCGTCGTTTGAAATTCTCGCCCAGACGGGTGTGTTACCGGAGCGGGAAACGGAATTGAAGCGGGAGATGTTGGAATCTATGGATTGTTTGGTTTGGTTGAGTAAGGAATTGAGAGCGGAGAAGATATTAGGGTTTGTATTGTTGTTGGGTTTGAAGAAGGTTTGGGAAACGTTGTTGAGTAAATTGGAGCATTGAGATTGGAGATTTGAGATGGATTGTTGTATGTTAAGGTGGTTTTGATTTTTGGATGGTGGGAGATTGTTTGAATTCATTTTTATTTTCTCGGGAAAATGATTTTGAGAGACTGAGAAAACAGAGAGTAGTAGTGAGGGTTTTTGCAAGGCTTTGCGAAGAAGAAGAGAGACTGGGAGAAAATGTTTTTGATCTCTTAGCGAAGAAGAAGAACGAAACGAAACTATTAGTATTGTTTTTGTAAAGAAGCCCTTTAAGTATCCAAATGTTTATACTTTTATCCTCTACATTTTAAAATTGCAGGATAACCCAACATCCACCATTTGTTTTTTTTTTTTGAAGCATGTTAGTTATTTATACCATTTCCATTTGTGACAAGATTACATCCACCAAAATAACCGCAATATAGGCCATATTTGATATTTGTATGATTGTATGATTTGTATCGTTACGGATTTTGCTAGTGTTGCTAGAAAAAGTTGACAATAATTGAACGTGGAAAGATTTCTACAACTATTTTTTTTTTTATAATGTCACTGTTGTCGATATTATTCTCCATATATTTGAATTATAAAGAGCTTGTATTTTTGTGTCCATAGTCGTTGATATAGCAATTTTGAAAAGAACAAAGTTGTGTATCGTAAAAACTAGAAATCATTCTGATAAAAAAAGTTTTAAAACAGCAAATAAAAAATCTCGAACTCTAACATTATTCTTTAGCTTTGTTTTATTTCTCTCGTTGTCTTATTTTATGTGTGTGTGGAAAACAATACAAAAAAAGACGCATATTATCTTTGAATTTATATGTCTGTTTATTCAATAAATAGATGATTAGCAAAATTGTACATGAAACAAGATCAAGCTTTCACAAGTACTCAATTCGTAGCTTCGAGCTACAAGCTTGGTTATAGTGGAGACCGAGACATTGCCTTGCTTCGTTAGCGAATGATGAAACATTTTTGAGTTCGTCAATGGTTTTGCAATTCTTGAACTAACACCATTGGAGATAGATGAAGAAGAACACTCTCCACTAACATCGTCATTGTTGTTGGCTCTTTACTAAATCAGTATAGTGAATTATAAAAAAGTTGGTCACATCATCAACATATCATATTAGTTTTATTTTTGGCTAGAAGAAGAAGAAGAAAAATCATAAAGTACCAAAAAGAAGAAAAAAAAAATTCATTAAAATGATTAAAAGTAGATTACTTTATATATTTTCTTTTGAATCTAGCTCATTGGATATGAACCAAACTTGGAGCATAATTGAAAATATATGGCCACCATACTATGTTTTCTGGTTTTCGAAAAGGCAATGATATAGCCAAAATGGATCGTTTTCAGAATCTATAAAAGGGACTTGTCCAAGATATTCATTGTCCTCTCCAATAATGTATACCATGTTCCTGCAGCTGTAGATAATATCTAAATTACAACACAAGGCCACTTTCTTCTCCTCGTCGACTAATAGACTCGAGAAAACCAGATGAAGACTAGGACTAGTGTGTAAGTCCGCTACAAAGGATTTGCTCCAGTGTAAAGGATTTGCTTCAGTAACAACTTTATTGGTTACCCAAATCTCTAACTTTGATGTACCGCTTCGATGTAACACTGAGAGTTGGTCTTCTCTAACAACTGATAGAACTACCTCACCACTATACTGAAATGAAGGAAGACACAGATTTTCAATCATTATCTCTGTTGTAAAATCAAAGCCAAATATTGATTGACTCATATGACTATTAAAAGGAAGCCAGTAAGTATTTTCCTTTAAAGACACGCCATTTATTTGCAGGGAGAAGTCGGGAGCGACGTAATCAAGAACCCTCCATGAATCAGAGTTAAACTCATAGATTTCAATCCCCAAAACTCGGTTTTCGTAATCAGAAGAAGACCTAAACCTCAAGATTTTGTAGCTACGACAAGATTCATTGTTTTGGTATCCTAGAGCAAACTTAGAGTATTTCGTGTCATCATCTTTGAGTTGGATCCACCTGGCTTCCCCTAAACATGGATTCCAAAGAACAAGTCTATTGTCTTTTGTGGTGCACAACAACAAACCATCGCAGTGAAAAACTCTCGCTATATTGACTTGTTTAGAACTAGAAACATCATCTTTTAGGTCAAGCTCACCTTTAAACTCTATAGATGGAGGAGAAACGTTGAGATTGACGCTCATTGGACAAACCCTTATACTCCTTCAACATGACAACCATAGATTCCTTTTTAGCTTTGCGAAATTGCTTCTTGCCGAATCTTCTGTCCTTGAACAAAGTGTTCCATCGTTTGCTAGTAGGTCGCAACTTTCTCAGAGATGTAGCTGGAACCCTAGAGAGTATTTCTTCTACCAAATCCACCGGAAGATCGGACATCATCATTGTTTTTGTTTTCTGATGATCTCCCGAGGAAGAAGAAAGCGACTCTCCAGCTCTCAAGTTGAGATTAGGGTTTATGTAGAGGACCAAGAAACGGTTAATGCATCAAGTACTCACTTTTCCTTTTTCCTATGTGGACTATGTTTATTGATTAATTTTACATACAATTTGTTTTCTTTACACTAATTGGAACATAATTGATAGTAAGTAATTAGAGGGTGCTTTGTGGGCTAAACTCATGGTTTTGAGGACTCATGGTTTAAACATATATCCGAGTTCGGTTTGAAGCAAAACCTGGATTTAACTAAAACCGGTAAAACTGGTCAAAATTGGTCAAAAACCGGTCAAAAACCGGTCGAAAAGAAGTAAAACCGGTGATCCAGTTCAACACTAAAACTCGGTTCACGAAAATTAAATGATATTTTTAATTAATTAGATATTTTTAGTTAAAATTCAAACCATAATTTAAAGTCATTTGTTTATTTGTTTAGTTTTAATTCTATTTCATATTTTAATAGAAATAAATTGATTAAAATTTTGATTTCAACAATTTTTATCACATTTTTCTCCTCTAAAAAAATATTTTATATTGAATTTAACGAGAAAAATCATGTCTGATTTCTTGTTATTATTATTTTTATAAGTTTAAATGATTAAACAAAAATAATTTATTTTCAATGATATTTCATGTTTTCTTAAATTTAATGTTACAATATATATAATTAAAATATAAATATTTAAAAACCCGGTTTGACCAGTTTGACCGGTTTAACCGGTCCAACCTGCTATCCAGTGATGTTGCCGAGTCAGTGTCCGGTCCGGTTTTCAAAACATTGGCTAAACTTCAACATAACTATTAATTTTATGGGAAATTTGGTTTAAATGAACACTTTGTCCATTTATAATTTTTTATATAATTTTTTTTTTTTCAAAACTGGTCATAGCAATAAAAACAAATAATTAAAGAAAAACTAGAAAAACATGTTTATAAACAATTTAAAAGAAGATTTAAAGAATATATTTATGATTAATGTTTAGGCAGTTTAAAGTAGAAATGGACAAACAAGAATTTGGGATGAAATTTTACGGAAATGAAAATAAAACAAAAATTTGGGAATAAAAAAAAAATTATATTTATGTTCCATATAGAATATGAGACATAATCGGGATGGAATGAGAATGAAAATTCCTAAAAAATAAATATAGAACAAATTAGAAACTAAAAATTATAAAATTATGTGTTTGTTTAATAATAAAAAAACTTAAAATTCATAAATCTATTTAGTATCTTGCAGTATCCTCTGTTGCTAGACACACTTATTATTAACAACATCATCCATTTACACCGTTCCACGTGTAAAACCCAAGACTTTTCCACTTTAGCACCTGTGAGCTGACAAATGCCACGTCACCTTCATCTCCAGTCTCTCACTTTCTCTTATCCAAATCCGTTAACCATTAAACTTCCTCGTCGGCATTTCTTCCTCTGCCGCGCAACAATGGCGGTTTTCAGTGGCGCTACCACATTAGGCTCCGTCTCTTTCTCATCTCATCTCTTCGATCAACAATCTTGTTTCCTCTCTTGCCCACTTAGACTCCTCCCTTCCTCATCCTCTTCTTCTTCTTCATATAAAAACTCTCTCCTCTGTATCGTCAAATCCTTATCAAATTCAACAACCGCCGATACCGATAGAAATTCAGATCAATCACCATCTTCCTCTGTCCTCTCCGCCTCCAATTCTCTTATCATTGGTACCTCTGACGATAAAACTAGACCCAACGATTGGAAAACAGCAAAAGCTTATTGTAAAAGTGGTGATACATTTGAAGGTCAAGTTGAAGGATTTAATGGTGGTGGCTTGCTTATTCGTTTTCATTCTCTTTTGGGTTTTCTTCCTTATCCACAATTAAGCCCTTCTCGTTCTTGTAAAGGTATTAAAAGTTTTCAATTTTTTTCATTGATGGTTTTGTTTGTTTTTGTCTTACTGTTGTTGTGTTTGTTTTTATGAAGAGCCTCAGAAAACTATTCATGAGATAGCTAAAACTTTGGTTGGTTCTAAACTTCCTGTAAAGGTAAAAGCTTTTTCTCTTTTTGCCTTGTTTTTATAAGCTTCTGTAATGTGTATGTATAATTGAGGTTGATTTTGTATATATTTAAAGGTTGTTCAAGCTGATGAGGAAAATAGAAAGTTGATTTTATCTGAGAAGTTAGCATTATGGCCAAAGTATTCACAAAATGTTAATGTTGGAGATGTGTTTACTGGAAGAGTAGGTTCTGTTGAGGACTATGGTGCTTTTATTCACTTACGTTTCGATGATGGTATATTGAGTTTACTTAAACTTCTTGATTTGCTTCTGATTCTGAACTGTGACATTTGATGAAATATGTTGTGGTGGTATGTATTATATAGGTCTTTATCATCTAACTGGATTAGTCCATGTTTCTGAAGTCTCGTGGGATTATGTTCAAGATGTTAGAGATGTATTACGCGATGGTGATGAGGTTCGAGTCATAGTTACAAATGTTGACAAGTGAGTTTCTTTCTTTTGGTTACTGTTACAATGTTAGTCATTATACATATTTTTTTAATTAAGAGTTGTGTTCCAATGCAGAGAGAAATCAAGGATTACATTATCTATCAAACAACTTGAAGATGATCCTCTTCTAGAAACTTTGGACAAAGTGATTTTGAAGGTAAGAAGACAATGTGAATGAATGTGTTTCTGTCTCTTGTGGGTCTTACTTAGTGTTGACTATTGTTACAGGACAGCTCTGCTGGATCTGCTACGCTAAGCTCGAACAATGGAGATACAATTGAACCTCTTCCAGGGCTAGAAACAATACTTGAAGAGCTATTAAAGGAAGATGGGTATGGACACTATCATTTTATTAATGGTTCACTCCTGGATTTGCATTTTAGACATATCAATAGCTATTACTTGGCTGATACTTTTTTTGCAAAATGCATGATGAAATGGAGATTGTTAATTGCATTAGGCATAACCATAATCCTTACACATTGCAGAATAGAAGCTGTGAAAATAAACAGGCAAGGATTTGAGAAAAGAGTAGTTTCACAAGACCTACAACTTTGGCTCTCAAATGTGAGTTCTTTATTTTTACTGTTCCCATAAGAATGAACTATGCTAAATAGTAAATAGTAAATACTGATTCTACGGGATTGTTTCGCGCAGACACCGCCTTCCGATGGGAAGTTTGTTCTTCTTGCGCGTGCTGGAAGACAGGTAAATCTTAAAAGCTATCCATTTGTGTCCATAGAGATGGTCTTGGTTTGATTTTAAGTAATATTCCAACATTTCAGGTGCAAGAGATACACATGACAACGTCTCTTGAACAAGGAGGAATCAAGAAAGCACTTCAACATGTACTAGAACGCGTCCCATAAGAACCTTAAGAGACTTGCTTCTATGTTCAGAGCTCTATGCATCTCACAACTCTTCCCAATGTACTTTCAAGTGGAGCAGGCTACTTCAGAAATATGCTTAAAAGGCAAATGCAAATTCATTTTGTATCATTGTATGTTACACAATACACAATAACCTATGAAAATATGTGTTCACTTTCACATTATAAACTTCACTAACATACAACTCATAATACAAGCATAATTAATAACAAAAATAATTCATCAAATTCAAGATCTAAAACCTTCCAAGTCAATAATTGACTTTTTGACACCATGTCTTAGTGAGTATCTTTATTTTAACAACTTTTACGATTTGTTTTTTTTTTAATTAGTCTCTTAATCAAACATGATTAATAAAAATGAAATTTGATCCTTTTGTTTGTTTCCCTCCCACAACTTTCCTGTCTCTGCCATGCACATGCCTCTTCTCTTCTCTTCTCTTCTCTTCTCTTTCTCACTCCAATGATTACAGAGGCCAGCCTAAGCAGCCTACCCACTTTCACCATCTAATGTTCCCACATTAACATAAACACACGTAAGATTCTTATACTTTTGAACTGTAAAATTCACTCTTTTAAATTTTCCAATTAATTAAAAATAAATATATAAAAAACACTTCTTATCATTACTTTCCCTCTTTCTTTCTTTTTCCCTCTTTTGTCATTTTCTCTTAAACCTTCTTCTTCTTCACCTCTTTGATCAGTTAAAAAAAAAGTCACCGCCTTCTCTCTTTCCTCTTTTCTTTTCCCCAAACTTTGATTGATCAATCATACATACTTCTTCATTTCCCTAATTCCTCATCTTCTTCTTCTCCTGACTCATTTCCTTTTTCCTTCTCCCATAGATCTTCACAAAAACCCATAATTGCTATTCAAACCTTTTTGCTTACATTTTCAGAGCTACAAGTTAAAAAAAAATTGTTACTTGGCTTTTGTGTCTGAGAAGAACCAAACATAAAGTTTGTCTTTTTACTTCTCGATTTTGGTTGTTTCTCTGAGTTCTGAACTTACTCAATTTCAGATTCTCATTTCATCATTTGGGTTTTCTTCAGAATTCTCAATTTCACTTTTTTCATCAATAAAGTTTGAGTCTTTAGATGAACATGGACAAAGAAACAGAGCAAACCCTAAATTACTTACCTTTGGGTCAGAGCGATCCCTTTGGCAATGTCAATGACGGAACAATCGGAGATTTCATCGGAAGATACTGTAACCCTCAAGAGATTTCACCCTTAACTCTACAATCCTTCTCCTTAAACTCTCAGATCTCTGAGAATTTCCCAATCTCTGGAGGAGGAATCAGATTCCCACCTTATCCAGGTCAATTCGGATCCGATCGAGAATTTAGTGTTCTTGGGTCACAACCAACAGCACAAGAGAGTAACAAGAGCTCATTGCTGGATCCAGATTCAGTCTCCGCTGTATCAGATCGAGTTCACACCACTAAATCCAACTCAAGGAAGAGGAAATCGATTCCGAACGGCAAAGAATCTCCAGCTTCGTCTTCTCTTACAGCTTCCAATTCAAAGGTTCTTCACAATCACTTGATCTAATTCATTCATTATGTTCTAAAAATGTAGACTTTAAGAAACTGTAGTCTTTTTGGTTTATAAAGTTTGTGTTTTGTGTCGACTTTAAGTGTGTGTTCTTGGAGATGTTTTTAAGTCTTGATTTGGTTTTGGATTTTATGATTAGGTTTCAGGAGAGAATGGTGGAACCAAAGGTGGGAAGAGAAGCAAGCAAGATGAAGCTGGGAGTAGTAAAAACGGAATAGAGAAATGCGATAGTAAAGGAGACAATAAGGATGATGCTAAGCCTCCTGAGCCACTTAAAGATTACATTCATGTTAGAGCTAGAAGAGGTCAAGCAACTGATAGCCATAGTCTTGCTGAAAGAGTACTTAACCAACCCTCGAAAAAACTGATCTTTATTTTGTTAATTTCGAGCTGTTTTGGTGTTTATAATGTTGATTTGTGTTTTGGTAATAGGCAAGAAGAGAAAAGATTAGCGAGAGAATGACTTTGCTTCAAGATTTGGTTCCTGGTTGCAATCGGATTACAGGGAAAGCTGTCATGCTTGATGAGATTATAAACTATGTGCAATCGTTGCAGAGACAAGTCGAGGTTAGTCTAAATGTTGTTGAAAAATAAGAAGTTTGAGTATATATTTTATAATCTGAAACTTGTGGTTTGTTTCTTTTAGTTCTTGTCTATGAAGCTGGCTACTGTAAATCCAAGGATGGAGTTTAATAATGCTAATAATGCTGCTTTGTCCTCAGAGGTAAAAATCCCACTTTGAAGCAGTCTTTATCGAATGTTCTGTATCGTTTTAATGTGTCTCATCTCTGTCTCTATGTATAGATGATTCAACCGGGAGAGTCTTTAACGCAGTCTCTTTACGCAATAGCTTGCTCAGAGCAAAGACTTCCATCAGCATACTATTCTCTTGGCAAGAACATGCCAAGATTCTCAGACACGCAATACCCATCAAGCGACGGGTTTGTTCAAGCTGAGGTAGTTTTAGTAAGCTAATGTTAGATTTGAGAAACTTGTTTTGTTTGTGTAGTAAACTCAATTCTTTTGTGTGTGTTTCAGACACAGGGATTCTGGGAAAATAATGACCTGCAAAGCATTGTTCAGATGGGTTTTGGAGATATCCAACAACACAGCAACAACAATTGTAAGAAACATTTTGAAAACATTGAAACTTTAAGAAACCAGTCTTATGCTTAAATCTTTGATAATTATGTTTTCAGGTTCTGAGCCAACACTTCAGATGAAGCTTGAGCCATAAGCTATGAATGATCAAAGGTGCTTAATGATTTATATCTCTGTGTACATACAGAAAACCAAGTAGTGATGGGTACGGAGTGAAACATGCGGAATTTAATGTTTACAATCGTTTCTTCTTTGCTTGCTTGTGCATCTGTTGATTTCTTCTGAACCTAAAACCAAAAATCAAAACCTAAAAAGCTTCATATTAAGTATGTAAAAAAAAAAATGACAAGAACCTTTTATGGATATCTCTGTATTATTTTACTGTTGTCATGTATTTATTTATTGCTTAGCTTGTAAGAAACAGGAATAAATTTGTTCGCTTCTTATATTTTGTTTCCACATTTTTAACAAAACAAGATTGAAAAAACAAGTTTTCGTAGACTTAATCAATTAGCTGCAAGCATGGTCAAGGCTCTGGTGTGTTGAATCTTGCATTTGAAAGTACCTTTCCTTAAACCAAGCTCCAGATTGGCCCAACTTCGTTTAGGTCTTGTGGGGGAATTGTCACCGGGTCACCTAACCGGTTCTGGATCCTTGAACCGGATCATTACCTCAGCTGAATCAAAACTGGGCCATGAAATAAAGAAGATTGGGCCCAATAAGAAGAGACGATGTAAATTCTGTTTCGACAAGGAGTTTGAAGACGCACAAGGTTATAAAAGAAGCCCTAGGGTTCAAGAATAGGGCAGAACAACATACAGAAGCAAGAGAGTTCTTGAAAGGTTTTTTGTTTCTTAGCTTTGATTACATGTTTCTTGTCTTTAAATTAGTCGGTTTTAAACTTCACAGGTCCTTCAACATCAATAAATAAGAGGAAAACGAAAAGAAAAAGGGGAACAAAAAAAAACCCTAATTGCAAATTGGAACAATGAAGACGACAATCTCTAATCTTCCAAGTGATTTGGTGACGGAGATTCTCACTAGGGTTCCTTTAAAATCTATGAGAGCAATACGAAAAACTTGCAAAACCTGGAAAAAAATATCCAAAAGTCAAAGTTTTACGAAGATGCACACTGATAAAGCAGGTAAAAAAGGGAAACTCAGATGATCATGAATATGGGTTACAAACTTTATTTAAGTAGCATCTTCATCAAAGGAGATCCATCTATAGAGAATGAAGGCAAACTTAGTTGCTGCCTTAACGTGCAAGTCAAGATATCTAAGTTCTTTAACTGCGAGGGTTTATTGCTATGCATCTTGAAAGAGGATTCTAGGGTTGTAGTTTGGAATCCGTATTTAGAGCAGGCAAGGTGGATCGTACCAAGATATTCTCATAGCCCATACAGATGTGACAAGTTCTTTTACTGTCTCGGATACGAGGATAAAAAGAACAAATCTTGTCGTAGCCACAAGCTCTTGAGGTTTATAGACCACTATAACTACAGTGGATCACAAGGCAATTTTTTTTGGTATGAAATATACGATTTTGACACTGATTTATGGACGACTCTTGATGTAGTCACGACTCCACATCGTCTTATATTGTTTCCTAGCAGTTGTGTTTCTCTCAAAGGAAACACTTATTGGACAGCTGAAGAAAGTAACTCAATCCACATAATCTGTTTTGATTTTACTAAAGAGAGATTTGGCTCGCTTCTGTCTCTGCCGTTTAGTGCTGGCACTAATGACTATGTGACTTTATCTTGTGTTAGAGAAGAGAAGCTTGGGGCTTTACTTCAGTACGACGGAACTAATCCTTATGAGCTTGAGTTATGGATTACAACTAAGATTAATGAGACTGAAGAGGTGTTGTGGAGTAGGTTTTTGAGAATGGAAACTAAAGAAGACATTAGTTATGTTCCATTTATACGTTTTAGTAATTTCTTCATTGATGAAGAGGAGAAAGTCGCAGTTGGTTTTGATGAGAATAATCTACACAGAGTTACCATTATTGGAGATGTTGGATACTTTAGGGAATTGGATCTCGTTGGAAAATTTGGAGACCGAGACCCACATATTTACTCTTATGTTCCTAGTTTAGTGCAAATCAAGCAACCTAGAGAAGAAGGGGAAAGGAAACAACAAAGCGAAGTAGAAAAGCTTAAATATGATCAAAACATGTTCAGATTTGTCTCACACTTGAAGCGAATCGCTCAGATATATGAAGAAGGAAGGAGGGACTCAATCAGGCAAAAGAATAAGAACAAATGATAATAAGTACTCAATTTACAAAACATAATTTTTTGTCCCCTTAAACTAATTTCTAAACGTTAACATTAGATTCAGCTGCAACGATTTGGAAGGATGTTAGTAGAAAACCAGAAGAAACATACGAAAATATGAGCTCGACAACTTACCATAAAATAATAGACTCATCGTATCCTTCTATGAATCTGCATATTCTACCGTAGATGGTGGCTCCCATTGTTCAACAAGGGGAACAAGCGTGTACACCTTCTAAGTCTTGTTGGGTCTTCTGTGAGGATCAACAGATGTACTTTAGCCAATTTTGCAACCTTTTGGACGCTCTCAACCGTTTCTTCGTCAGTTGCTGTGCTCCCGTCAATCGTGTTCAAGAACATTGTATCATCAAGCTGGTTAACTTCGGGTCCAAGGCAATCAGCAAATTATTTCTCTAGTTACTGAATATGTCATCACTTACAGTCTTTCCTATGGTCATCTCCAGCAAGATCACTCCAAATGCGTACACGTTTGCCTTTTTGCTTACCCACTTATCCTCATCATTTGCAAATATAATTTCAGAAACAAAAACAGTTAGAACAAATACTTATCTACTATATTATTAAAAAAGAGTAAATTTAAAAGGTATTACCAAATACTCCCAAAAAGTAAATTTAAAAAATTTAAGATTAAACATGTGCCTAAACACTCTCATTAAACCTATCTTCAAACAAATATTTTCAAACAAATATGCTATTAAACAGAAAACGAAAAAACAAATAAAATGCCATCATTTACAATAATTATCATTAAATAAAAAATAAAAAACTAATAAACTAACCAACCCTTAATAATTAGTAAATCACCTTCAAATCAGGATCATATAAAAAAAGGTAATCTCCTAATAAATTTGGAATATTTAGAATTGTAATATATATTTAAAATTTAAATATCATTGTAATTTCTCAATCAACCATGATATGTTTGTGATCAATTTAAAATTTAGCAAATACTCCCTCTATTCCTAATTGATACTATTTTTTAGCATTTTTACACATATTAAGAAAACACATTAAAAACTGATTATAAATACATTATTTTGTGCTATTAACAATTTTCAACCACTATAAACCAATAGTATTTGGTTATTTTTTCTTGAATTTTACAATCTATCATTAATGAATAATAAAAACTACATAAAAAATCCAAAAATTGTATATCTTTTTGAAACAATTTTTTTCCTAGATAGGATCAATTAGGAACAGAGAGAGTATAGTATTATTTTAAAATTTTGGAAAGCATTTAATGTTTTTCCTAATGAATTTGTAACAATAAAATAATATCCTATTAACAAAGCCATTTTTTTATTTTTTTTACCTGCAGTCCTAAGTCCATATTTCCCTATAAATATAATGTAGAGTTGAGCTCATAAACCTCACATCGCCCATCAGCACATGTTTTTTTCTAGCTTTCTATTTTTTTTTTGCATGTTTTTTTTTCTAACTTGATTATAAAAAAACAAGTTTTAGTGTTTCTATTTGTTAGGATATGACTATTGATTAGAAATTGTTCTACTATGTAGACTTAAGAGAGAAGAAGCTCAGAATCAGAAAAACATAAACTTTGCAGAAGATGGATATGTGGTAATGTGGTAATTCCATTTGAACTTTTTTTTTCCTTAAGATAATCGGGAAAGAAGATGCCATGAAAATAATTATACGTCAAACAGATTTTATTTATGCCATTGGCATGGACCCTTGAGCACACCATTACCATTGTTACAGTTACAATTTTGAGGAACAATCCCATTGTTACAGTTACAATTTTGAGGTTCACATGAGTGTTCGACACAAAACTGGATTGATTGGAATTTTTTTATAAATTAGGGGAACCTAATAAACTCTACGCAAATATATAATATAATATTTAAAATAAATTTATTTACAAATTTAGTCCCATTTAGTTTTATGATTATTTAGAAAAGAGTGGCAAAAGAAGAGGTAAATCTAGGGATGTTGAATCCTTGAGATATTAGATTTCAAACCACAAAAATATAAAGATGTTTTCTCACTACTCCTCTTTGCACTGAAGACATTATTTTGTTCCTTTCTAAATAATCAATATTCTGGTATATTGATAATTTTTTTATCCATTTAATATTTCATTTTTGATATTCTGCAAAATATTAGTAACTTTTGGTATTTGGATATGTGTAGGTGAACAAAGTATCAAAAGAGCAAAGTACCTTTTGGTATTTCGGTATATGTAGGTGAACAAAGTATCAAAAGATCAAAATGCCTTTTGATATTTCTATATATGTTGGTGGACACAATATCAAAAGAACAAACTACAAAATAAATATATTATAACACCCCAAGTTTAAAAAAAAAAGAAAAAGAAAAAGAAATATTTGGGTTAAATTGACCAACTTTAAAGTTAGAAATCTGGTAGTTTGATCAATATAAAATATCAATTCAATTTTTCTAGCCATGTACATTTTGAATATCAGATACGAGACAAAAATGGATGAGTTTCTTTAACTTTAGGATGGGTATTTAGAGATTCTTTAAAAAAAATATTTGAGATTTTTGTTAAAAATAAATAATTTCTAAAAAATATGTAACAATTTATAACTTTTTACATCAGAAAAAACATAAAGGGGATAAATGAGTATTTCAGACTAATCCCTTATATAATCCTTATTTTTTGGATTAAAATAAAAATTCACAAAAGGATAATTATTTTAAAAAATACTTATGAGATAGAAAATCCTCAAACGAATACACGACATAACATATTTCCCATCCTAAAATGGATAGGCATAATTTTAGTTACCAATATATATATGTTTGAAAACATAACTCCGCACATACATGCGGTCCGATTCTAAATAAAGAAGACAAACGTGGTAGACAAACAATAAATGTTATTTTTAAAGAGGGGTTTCCGAATTTAGAAGATAAAAATTAGAAGTAACTAGGAAAGAGAGCCTACATTTTTAAAAAACATTCTTACATATTTTATTTTGAATAATTAAATATAATGACGATTTATGTTCTGATATAGTTTTAAGGAACATGTGAAGAAATAGTATATATACATGTAGTCGTCGGATAAACAACTTCATGATTTCTCATTTATGTTTTAATAGTTCAACTATTTGGAATTTCTTATGAATTCTTTTATGTTATGTTGTTTTGCTATTAGTAATGTAGTAGATTTACGAGAGAATTTCAAAAATATTATTATAAGAGTGTCAATTTTAAAAAATACCATTGGAAGGAGTCAATTTTTATTTATATCACTATAGATATGTATTTGATAAATTGACTTTAATGAAAATCATGATTAATTATTGGGAAATTTTCAAAAATAACACAAAAATATTTTTTTATTAAAATGCAAATCTCTTATATAGAATAAGAGTGAAAGAGCAATTCTTTTATATATCCCAAAATCTCATATCCTTATAATTTTAGGGTTTAGTGTTTAAAAACTCTAAATCCTAAACCATACCGTATCTTTTAACCCTAAAAATTATACCTTAAATCTTAGAAAACTTAACCCAATAAAAAAAATTAAATTATTGATTTTGACATACTTCATAGTGGTATTTTTGAAAATAACCAAAAATGAGTGATATTTGTAGAAAGTGGTATGACAATAGTGTGGCAATTTTTCTAGATTTACTAGGTTTTCTCTATTTTTTCCAATGAGAGAGAGAAGATGACTAATTTGGCGTAACAACATAAATCTTTTTATTTTTACATAAAAATACTACAATTTAATATTGAAACCGCGTAAAATATATAATAAACTATAAACAACAAAAAACAAGAAATATATATTAAACAACCAAAATGAAAATATTTATAAACAATAAAGAAACAAAAATGATTAGCATGTTATAATTACACAAAACATAAAAATACTTATAAAAAGTAAATGTAAATATAAATTTATATAAAAATAATTGAAAAACAAAAAAAAATTTGGATCATTAAAGTCAATTCATAAAAATAAAAAGTAAATATAAATATAAATCTATATAAATCTAGTACATATTATAAATTGAAAATTTTAAATGAACTTACCAAAATAATTTGGATCAATGTAACCGTAGGTTCCAACCATGGTTTATGCATGAACTCTGTCTGTTCCCTCATGTAGGAGCTTGATAGATCCGAAGTCAGAAATCTTCGCTCTCATTTCATCTCCTAGAAGTATGTTGGAATATATTCAATTTCATGTGCCACATTCAATGCTATGGAGACCCTCTCACTCCACGTCAAAGGAGTATACTCACACGTACTACACTCGAACAAACGGTGCGCTAATGTTCCACCAGGCATATAGTCGTAAACTAGAAGCACGACACCAAGTTCTTGTTCCGAAGAGTAGTAAGCAAACTAATATTGTTGTTGAACTCCCTCATATTCCTTTCATCAACAAGTTCAACGCTAATCCTCTTGAATGCAATAATGGTGTCATCACTTTGTACTCTTCTGTAAACCTTAATCAGAAGCTTTGATAATATTTCAAGTTTTTCACAATAGACTCGTCGTAATTGCATCTTCAAGGCTGGTTATTAAATAAAAAGAGTTTGTGTTTACAATGCTTATGCTTAATGTTTTGTGAAAAATACACTATGATTATGATTCTTGCTAAGAAAGCCGCTGAAGAGTATAAATACTTTCAAACTTATAAATGAATGACATGAAAGATTTATGTTTATAAAAAAAAATTGTAACTTTTTCCTTATATTTTGCTTATGTTTTGCTTTTTTATTTAAAGAGAGGATAAATTAACTTAAACTAATTCTAGATATGAATATTATTTGAGAGATACATTTTTGAAATTAACCTTGCAATGACTTGGTATATTACAGAGCTGCCACTCCTTATATGTTATTACTAGAATCATTCTTAGATTAATTTTATAACAAGGTAAATATTACTAGATTAATTACACTAATTGCTATTGGATACATATCATTTGTCGTATTATATTTTCCTTAATTAACTGTTAACGATTTTGATTTAATTTAAATACCATATTTTTATCAAAATTTTTAAACAATTAGATTTTCTTTAAATAATAGTTTAAATAAATAAAGAAATAAATTATAATTCCATAAATAAAATATTTAATTATATTATTCATAATATATAATCCCATATTTAAATAAATGAAAAATAAAGATAACTTACATAGGTTTAATTCTATCAACTCATATTAGTTCCCTCATTTAAATAATTAACATAAAAATTATACATATTAAAATCATAAATTTAAAAGGGATTACACATAAATTTTGTTTTTCAATAAATAATAAACTATAAATTTAAATATAAGTTATTATATATTTTATATATATTACATATTGATATAAAATCATAGTTTCAATATTTTGAATTTGAAATATTAATATGTTTTGTGCTGTTTTTTTGTAACAAAATAACAAACTTTATATTTATCAATTAAGTAAAAGTATAGTTATAGGATCATATTTGTTTTTTATTATATAGAAACAACTCCATCTAAATAAATTAAAAATACAAAAAATAAAAGATTTAAGGCATATGTTGTGTTATTTTCAAAATTTGGAAACTAATAACTATTACAAATAAAATACGATATTAAAAATCATCATAACTATCGGAATATTTTTCAGATTTTGAATTATGGAAACTAGTTATTTGTTATAATTAAAATCTAACCATAATTCAAAACCTAACAATTCGAATATTCTGAAATTTAATTTTATGCAATATTTTCATATATAGAAATAAATAATTTTTACAATTTAAAATTTGATCTTAAAAAATCATCACTGAATATTTTCTAATTTTGAATTATGGAAACTAATTATTTGTTATAACTAAAATCTAACCATATATTTGAAATCTAATAATTCGAATATTCAGAAATTTTAATCTTCTGCGAATAGTTTCATATATAGAAACTTAATATATTTTCTCAGCCGACATACGAATTTATGATTTCGAAATTTCCAAACAGTCTTGCTGATATTTTTCCATATATTCTGTTAGTTTTGAATTTTGCAAACTAATAATTGTTACAAACAATCTCAGATCTTAAATGTGAATCTTATTAATCCAAATATATGGAATTTGAACTTTTAATGTTTTTTTTCATAAAAAAAAACTTTTATAACTTTCAAAATATTGTATGCTAATGTGATATTCTCAAAAACTTTGGCGTGGAAAGTCACCTCAAATGGTTGATTTCTTTTGTGTCATATTTATTTGGTTCACACTCATTTCTCAAAACGCTCAATTAGATCCACAGTTTTCTACTAGTTATGAGTGAGTAAAACAGAGCTTTATCTCGACTAATGTGTTCACTCACATTATCTTATAATCAGAGTCGTGCATGATGTATAACAAAAAAGACATTTGTCTTATACCACCCCCATTGGTGATATAATGGAGAGGTGTGTATCCTAAAAAAAACATAAAATAATAATAAAGTAAAATATGAGACACTCATTGTTTTTATAGTGTTTTCCCATTAACACTAAAATTTCATTTAAAGACATCTAAATTAAATAATTATAAAATTAATCATAAAATATGTTTTAGACACCCATAACGGGTATTACATTAAAGCATCTCCAACCCCTCCTCTATTTCTCCCTCTAAACTCTATAATCTATTATAGAGTAAAACATACTCCAACCCCACTCTATATCTCACTCTAAAATAGAGTTTTGAAAAAATTACTCTAAATTTGGAGTAATCTTATTCATTACTCTATTATAGAGTAAAACTTATTTATAAAATAATCCTTTAACTTTTAAATATTTCTATTTTATACTTAAATAATAATATTAAATATATTTTAGTTATGTAGTTAGAGAAATATTGATAATAAATTAAAAATAGCTATATAATTAAACATATAAATCATACCAACAATTTTTATTTACTAGAAGCACAATAACATAATCAAAACTATAAAAATTAAATACCAAAATTAAAGAAAAATAATACAAATTAAAACTAGTAACTTAATGATTAGATAAATCGCTTCCGGATCTATCAATATTATTAAAATATTGACCAAATGAAGTAGATGCAACAAGACGTTCTTGAGCTTGTTGTTGATCATTATCTTTTTGAAAAATCTGTTTTAATTTGTTCTGATTCCATATATGCCCGAATATCTGAATCTTGTATGGAATTCATATCTTGGTTTAAAATTTTGTTTTCTAATTTGAGCTCCTTCAAGACATAATTCTTACTTTGAATCTCCAAATGGTGTTGTCTTTGTTCATTTATTTTCTTTACTTGCTCCAAAAGTTGTCGATTGCCTTCTTCTAAAGTGTTGATAATAGCGGATATTTGATCATTATTTTTTCTTATTTATGTAATAAATTATAATTTTATTGAATTTGGCTTAAAATAAAACATGTGAGTTAAATTTACAATTTTTGATAAATAAATAATGTTTCTAGGAAATTAGTTATTAAGAATATACTTGAAATATTTTTTTTAGAGTTAAAATAGAGGAATGAGTTGAAGTAAAACTCATATCTATTATAGAGTTACTCTATTTTAGAGTAAAATATAGAGGAATGGGTTGGAGATGCTCTTAGGCCCCAAAATTTAAAGCATTTTTAGGCTCCCCCAAATTTTAATTTTTTAAAATATATTAGTAAATTATGTATTTAATGCTAATTTTAGTTTATAATTTTATTTCACATATCAAAGATAGTACTAGATATTTATAATATCTTACAAAAGTATCAGAAATTTAAATATTTTATAGATTAAAATAATGTTAACTAGGAAATTGATTTTTAAAATAGCATTAAACTATATTTTTTAGTTTAAAAAAAATAGTATAAAATTATTTTTATTGATTGTGAAGCAATAAATTATTTTCCTATATTAATAAATTTTGTAGTTTACTGCTAGTTTTAGTTTATAATTTTATTTCACATCATAAAAATAGTACTATATATTTATAATATTTTACAAAAGTATCATAAATTTTAATATTTTATAGATTAACATAATGTAACTAAGGAAATCGGTTAAAAATAGCACTAAACTATATTTTGTAGTATTTAAAAATAGTATAAAATTATTTTCACAGATTGTGAAATAGTATTAAATTTCTCTAATTTAGTACAAAATTTGATATGTATCTTTATTATGATAATATATAATTTTTTTCTTTTTTTTTTTGCCTTAGGCCTAGGCACGGCTCTGCTTACAAGTTACAATGAACCTAACAAAGACATCTTTCATACAAAAGGATATAAGAAATACAATGAAAAGAGCAGAGTTGGAAAATGGTGCTAACTTTCAGATCTATATCTCTCACAGAATCAGATTCAATCCCAACATGACCTTTTTTTTTCTATACATATTACAGAAAAAAAATGTTGTGGAAACGATATTATATGTTGCATCGGTCATACCCTGAGAACCAAGAGGGTTCAGCAAGCTTCGACAACTCTTCGTCTTTCTTGTATAATGGCTCGAACTCTTCTCTCCATTGCTGATCACCTGAACTCGCTGATGGTTCATCATACTGAGCCATAGCATCATCACCATTCAAAGAAGCTTCCAAAGTTTCTGTGGGACTGTGTGGCTCTGCAATGTGTTGCTTAAGAGTGCTGATTTCGTTTTCGTGTTTCCTCTTCCACTTGTCCATCTTTTTATACGCTTCTGCTGCTTCATACTCTGCATCCATTGCTCGTTTCTGCGATTACACAAAGCCAGAAAGGATCAAATGCTGAAAAAAATGACACATATGGGTGAGAGAATAGAAACGTGATGTTAACCTGTGCAATTGTCAATCCTTCTTCAGTTTCTTTAAGTCGAACAAGTAATTCTCCTGCTGCTTGAACAGCTTCAGCTGTATCTCTTAGTTGTGTTTGGAGACTCTTGTTCTCATCCCTGAAGTATTGTGCCTCCTTCTCTCTTTGAACTTTCAGAGCCGAAATTTCTGCTGCAAGTGCGTTTATGAATCTGGACTCTGCTCCTTTCACTCCTGCTCTCGCTGCTGCTTTTTTAACATCGTCTATGCCTTCTCGGATCCTCCTATGCCTTGCAAGCAATTGTATATGCTTCTCTTCCAGGTCTGCATATTGTTCAAGCATCCGTGCATGACCCTGCATCGCCATCTGCATTGCTTCCTTCAACTCTTCTCCACATCTCTTCTCGGTATCTAGTTCACGTTTTTGCTTTTCCATTACCATCCTATTGGTATCAAGCTCACTTCTTAATTCCTCAGCTAGAGAGATCCAGTTGCTTTCTGCTTCAGCCCAGCGAAGTCTTTCCTGTTCTAGTGTCTTCTCAGGACTCTCGTCCGCTGACTCAGGAATGGTGTTAAGTTGCGGAGCCTGAATGTCACAAGTGTTTGTCAGCCTAAGCATGGAACCTCTTTTCCGAGCTGATGTGAAAGAAGGGTCAGTGTAAGATTGTAGCTGCGCCTTTAAATCTTGGATCTCCTCTAATAATACTTCCCTTTCTCCCATGTCACCATAGAAGTTCTTGAAACTTTCTAGCTCTTCTTGCACTCTTTTCATTTCAATCCTTGTCTGCAATACTTCCGGGTGGTTCTCATACATGTCCTTCAGAAGCTGCAGCATTATATTGTAAGGAAACATTTCTACATTGAGTCAATGTCCTTCTAAATAATGAAAATCGGGAAAGTTACCTTATGCTCATGCATGAGAGATGCAAATTCTTCATCCAGAAAATCATCTTTGGATAACACACCATCCATGAGGCCTTCAAGGCGAACAATCTTGTCCTCTCTTGTTTGTCCTATGATGGCATTGCACTCTCTCTCATGTTTGTACTGTTGCACCTGTTTCAGTTTCCAGAGACAGTTAAAAAGGTTCCTTTGATTTGTAGAAAGTAGAGAAGCTAACAAAACAAAACACATACCAGCCGATTAAGCTGTGATATTTCAGAGGCTTGCTTAGTACAGAACTCTTCCAGAGCCATTTCTCTTCTGATAGACCCTGCTAGAACCTTTTCCACTGCCTGTAAGTAGCAGACAATTCCCATAATATTGTTATGCTATATAAATTCAGAACAAAAAACCTGTTCTAAATGAAAGCCAAGATTCTTACTTTAGGAACTTGGAAATTGGACTTTTCTGAAACTTCTGTCTTGTCAACAGGTACTAACTGAAGATTAGAAGTGTCACTTATTTCTTGCGTATCACAGTCTGCTCTGCATTTGCATTTACTGCAAAGTATATCAGCTTCGAGAGAAGTTTGCACACCCACATCAGCCTTACTTAAAACCGTTGAAGGCTTGCATTCTAGAGCTTTGTAGGAAAACCTGAATGTCGATCGTCTTTGAGCTGTACTCTGGCGATAAGAGTCAAGAAGTTTCATGCCTTTGTGGAGGCTGGCTGCCAATTGCCTAGTTGGCACAGGAAAAGCTTCACTTTTCTGTGTAGACAAAGCACTATATAGGTTTAACATCTTTGTGGACAAAGCCGGAGAAGGTTCCAAAACTTCTGTTGTTGACAGGTTCTCTCTCTCATTATCTTTCTGTGATGCGGTGGACTTTGATGATGTCCTCAAGCTTTTCCTGCTGTTTCTAATCTTAGGAGAGACGCTCTCCGTCGGAGGTATTAGTACAGGAGAAACACTAACTGGATCTATGCTGAGGCAAGGTGACCCAGGATGTAGTGAGGAGTGTTCTGTATCATTTGAAGTATCGGCAACTGATGCAACTGCAGCAACAAGAGCTTTGGGAACCAAGTCTGGGCATGATGGAACGTTCTCCTCCTTTCTTGGTGAATCGCCATGGTTTGTGTCGCTAATACAAGAATGAAGAGAATTGATAGAAGCAGGCTGTACACTCAAACCATCATCCATAGTTTGCACGGCTGCATTGCTCTGATCTGTTGTGATGCCAGTTTCTGCCACAGTTAAGACATTGTCACTAGTCTCTGGCCCATGGTTCCCAGTTTGGCTGCATGCATCCTCCATGTTAACATCTGTATCCTCAGGAAACTGCTTTCCTGTAGATTTGCTATCAGAAGATTTAAGGTCGGAGTTGTTGTAAGATTCATCCTTCAGGGCCACAGTTTGTAATGATGAATTTATTTTCTCTACTTTGCTCATGTCCTGATTGTTCTCCATGGCAGGTGGAGATGATTGCAAGCCCATCTGAGCACAAAGCCTTTCAACAGCCTCCTCATCAATTTCCATCACAGTATCCCCATCATCATCTCCATGTGGTAATGACTTAGGATGACTCAGGCCAAAGCTTCTTAACAAACTCAGACTTCTACGCGCATTCCAGGAAGTGGTATAAGCTGCATTTGGGTTGGCTGTGTTGTTTCCATTATCCTTCACCCTTTGCAGCTCATCCTACGCAGTCAACATCAGTTAACATTAGAAGTTATTCTCACATTTGTGTTTATATTTTATGAGATATTCGAAAGCATGCATACCCTCAGCTGGCGTATAACTTCCCGCAAGAAATTGACATCATCCTGCATTACTTCATTAACTACTGCTTTGTTCTGTATCGCCTTTGCACGCTGAGCAAATCTCAAGGTGCTGAAGGTTTCACTCCTACAACTGCAACTTTATTTTTCAGAAAATTGAACAGAATAATCTCTGAAAGAGAAATTTGGGTTCTTGATTTACCTTTGCGAGGGAGAAACTGCACAAACCATAGCTAGTTTTGCATTTCCACCAAGGGACTCCTGCAATAGAAATGTCAACCTGGAATCTCTGTAGGGTATATGCCTTTGCTTCCCTGTTTGTGAAATTTCTGCGAGAATGTTGATCAAATTCCTGCAAGAGAAAATCGTATGATTTATATATATGATTCTCAGTTTCAGACTCTGTAGTATCATATCTGTAGTATTACACTCTGTAGTATCATATCTGTAAACTGTAAAAAAAAACTGGCTTAGAAGTCAGGAGTATCTTACCCAAGTTGAGACAGAGATCTATTGATATTACCAGCTTCCTTCAAACGGTCACCTGCTGCACCTGTTAATTTTTGTCTTTCGGAACCAGCCAAGTCAACAAGATTTATCCTACTTGTTTTGAAGCTGCTTAGACCATCTGCAACACTCTGTTACATATTACATTCAAATGCTATTAGAAATAGATTGCCATCACATTATAATTAAAAAATGAACTAAACATTGTCAGACTAGTAAGCATCCGAGTCTCATAGCCTATTCTTATAAACCAAAGTTGCCAGTTAATATGAATAATGTAATAAGGGAGAACAGCCCAACCTTGCAGTGTGACTCGACAACACAAGTAAATACACAGTGTGACCTTGAACTCTCTGCGTTTACACTTGTAGCACCCGTCCTTCTGTTTGCCAAGCCCTGCACCAGTTTCAGATGCAAGCATTACTACTGAAGATATTCATTTCAAAGAAAAGCAACAAAATAGCTCAGATTGTCTAAACTGCAAAAAATTGACATGCTTTCGCGATATAAGGATCTTTTATATCGAGACTCAATTTATATAGCATCACTAACAAAGCTGAAATATTAAAGTCCAGTAAACAGTATGCTCAGTTCCATCTTTTAAAAGTTAACGAAAAATGCAATCTTATCACACCTAGGAAGCCAAAGTGTATGTACGTTTTGACCAAATACTCTAGATATCTTTCAAAGTAGAAACGGATTAATTTCCAAAGAGGAACATGAAATGATATAACGAACCTTGATCAGAAGCTTTGATAAATCTTTCAAGTTTTTCACGTATTCTTCAGTCAGATTTTCAACATAAACTCCAGACTTGACATCTTCTCTTATCTGATGCAATAATAATTAAAAATGATGAATCCAATTTCTTTTTCCTTATAAAATGTAAAACAAGCTGAAGTTCCAAGTTTCTTTTACCATCAGGTTTTTTTGGCTCGGATCCAAAAGATCTGTTATTTGCTCATTGTATATCTGTAATGAAAGATAGGAAACGGGCCATGTATATCAAGCTTTGAGAAATGAAAACATCTAGCGCACCCAAACTAAAGTAAAACCACTCATTGTACCTCGAGAAACGAACAGCGGCACTGGTAATTGAGCTGTCTTTCAGCATGCTTCGCTTGCTCCTGTGACAAAAAGAATTCAAGTTTTGAATGTGCTGCCTATTTCAAAAAAATGAAACTTTGACTGATAGCTAACAACACCAAGCATTACCTCACTGATACGGGCGAAGAGTAACTCAAAGACACGTGGAGTCAAACCTCTCTGGTCACCACTAAGGTGCTCTTCCAACAATCCATTTGCAGGACCCCACATAGTATACGTTTTCCCACTACCAGTCTGATGAAAAGTGTTTTCATGATAACAGAAGTTAACATTACAATCATCTGGTTCAAGAAATTTCAATTCAATCCCAAAGAAACACATTGAGAAATGATAACTACCTGTCCATAGGCAAAAACAGAACTGTTAAATCCAGCAAGACAGTTTTCTACAAGAGGGGCTCCCACAAGCTGAAAGATTTCATCCTGCAAAGAATACAAGAAAGATAACGACCTGTTAGCCTATGAAAACCATCAGATAATGGCATCCCAGGCATGAAAACTAAATTCTTGCCTGTGTTGACTCCGGGTCAGCAATAGAGTCAAACGTGAATGTCTGTTCATTAATAGTGAGGGCATCGTTCGAGATTTTTTTAACTATCATCTCCTCTTCCTCTCCTTTGCTTGGAGGCTTCATTCTGACTATAACCTACAAAATGAGTCAGGAGCTCGAGTTAAGTAGCTTGTAAGGTGCCATTGAAATTATACAGAAGCAAACACTTCAGGATTAGCTTCAATAAAGTCTCATTTGTGAGAAATCGAACTAATCAAATGAAACTACAACCTTCTAAAAATAGGAATGTTTAAGTGCCTAAAGCAACAGATTGAAGATTAAAGGTTTCTTAATTTTGTTTTAGGAATTTTAGAATATGGGAACATAATTTAATCAACACATCCAAGAGATTTAGGGTTTTTTCCTCCAATTTCTAATCTAGATCAAAAATTAAAGGCTGAAACTACCTTGACACCAGAATCTGAAATCCCAGCTACTCCATTTTCCGTCGCAGCATCAGCGATGAGTTTCCGTTTAAGAGGATTAGACGACGGCGGACGCGGAGGTAGTGGACTCTTAAACTTCGCCGGAGACGACCTATGTTCAGGCATCAAAGAGTTCAGATCCGGAGGTGGAGCATTCTCTTTCGCGGATCTAATCTTCCTTTGAGACTTGGATTTCGTCAAGGTAGGGTTTGGCGATTGGGGCTCTCCGAGATCCCGCAAGATAGGGTTTCTTGGCATCATAAAGTGCTTCATCTCTCGCTGCGAAACCAAAATTAGAAAGAATATCTAAAGAAATAGAGAGGAGGAAGCAAAATCTGATGCTGCAACAGTGAGAGTTCCGGCAAAGAAACGAGGAAGAAGGGAAGGAGAAAGAGAGAGAAAGTGAGAGAGCCGTTAATGGCGAGAATTTGAATTTCTAGATCGAGAAACGCAATCACATGTTGTATTCATCTTTCTCCGTTGATCGTGAGATTAATCCAACGGTGGAGAAGAAATTAGGGCCCATGTTTTGGTTCGACCGTTTGGGTTATTTTTTATTTATTATGATGATATTTTAATTCCCACGTGGCAATGTCGTTTCTGTTGGGTTGGGCTTAAAATGACGGTAAATTCCAATTTTAAATTGGCTGGGCTGGTTGTAATCGGTTGAACAAAACAGCCTTTTCCATTCCATTCATAAAATCAGATACCATTAAATTTATTGAACAATTTTAATACTTATCAAAAATGAATAAATAACAAAAAAAGAGTATGTAAATATAAACATTTCATATTTATATTTTAGTTTATCAATTTTGATGTCTCTTTTGAAATTCGAAAAATATAAAATTAAATAATTGATAGATACATGTCGAAATGTATCTGATCAAATTCAGTTAGTAAGAAAATTCACATGACTATTATTAAATTTTATCTATTATAAATTGCTTCGTTATACATTTTTCTTTAGTTAGACAAAAATGTTTTTTTTTGAAATGTGATATTGATTAACCAAAACTTAGTTATTTACATATGGAAAATGAAAAGAAACAAGACTTAAGCCAGAGATAAAAATCTGAGAAAATGTTAAACGAAAAGAAAAAAACTGAAAAGATTCAAAGCTACAAGGTTGCAAATAACAAAACTTTTTTGTGCATATTTAGTTGATCTTTTTGGAGATTGTATCATTTATAGAATACTAGTTATAGTTTAGTGAAAGATTTATGCAGAATATAGAGGATGAAGAAAATGAATGTTTAAAGATTATGGAAGATAGACATAGTTTTAAAAGGCTTTTACATGAAGTTTCAAGAAAAAATATGATAATTTTGAAAATATTTGAAACAATTTTATTTAATTTTGATTCATTTTGTTTTAATTTTTAATTTTATATTTTCATGCTGTTTTTATTTTATTTTTAGATATCTAAAAAGAACCACTTTAATAATATTAAAGTTTAATTTGGTTATTAGATATTTACGTCTATATTAAATTGTGTTTTATGAACTAAATATTTTTACATGCATAGATTAAAGACTCAAAGAAAAATTTAAGCAATTTTAAGCAAAGTTTAGACCATCTCCACCATGGGTTTAGAAGAGGTTCAGTAGGAGATTCTTAACTAAAAAAAATAAAAATTAAATGAGAAGTAAGTTTTCTTGCATGAACCGACTCTTAAGTAGAGAGTTTATGAAGCGGTTCTTAAACTTACGTGGCAATGTAGGATTGGCTGGAGACTGTGTAGAGGAGTTTTTTTGGTTTCGTCAAATATTCATTTGTCATCAAAAAACATTTTTTCGCCAAAAATTCATTTGTCATCAAAAAACATTTTCTCGATCTCTCGCCAAGCGACTCTACGCCATCGTTGCCCAAAGCGTTGCAACGGCACCACCACCACCGAAAGATGATCGAATCTCTGCTTAAATGTATGAATCTACTCTCTCTTTCTAGATCTTGCCTTTAATTTGTGGTTCTTGATAAATCAAAATTAGGGTTCTATGCTTTTTGGGAAATTAGGGTTTTTTTATGTTAGATTTTTGATTGTTTGATGAAATCAAGATTGTTGTTTACATTAAATCGAGATTAGGGTTAGCCATGATTGAAGACGAATTTGGCATAGATCTTCGGTGAATCGAATTTTGTTTTTACTTCATGGGTTTATTTGGTTTATTAAAGTTTTGATTTTCTGATTACTCAAACTCGGGATGACTCAATTTTGTGGTTAATTAAGGTTTCCTTCTTTCTCAACCATTCACAGGCATGAAGCTGAGTAGAAGTCGAAGCTGCAGAGCAAGATCGAGCTCTTCCTCTTGGTTTGAAAAAAAAACAGAAGAGACTGATGTTCAAAAAGACAATGGCTGCTGTAGAAGAAGTGAACGATGTTGGAAGCTCAAGACTATGAGTTGCCTCTGGCTGGTTCTTTTTCTCTTTTGTTCCGACTGGAAGATAACCAGAAAAAAAAAAAAAAAAGCTCAAGACTTTGAGTTGCCTCTGGCATTGAGAGATTGTAACAAGGGCTGCTGTAGATGAAGTGAACGATGTTGGAAGAACAACAGAGGAAGAGATGGAGCATGTATGTGAGAAAAGAGAAAGAGAAGAGGATACTGAAACATTGACTCCATGGGAGCAACAAGCCAACATCATAAGCATCCCACGGTTCAATTACAAAGCTCCTTCGTCTATGCTTCATCATTCTCATTCAGGCTTCCTCGTCACCTGCAACATCAGTACGATCTTCTTTCCATGACTATTGTATATCCTCTTTGCTTTTGAAACAAAATAAAAGTATTTCTTATGTGTCTTGTTTCATTATATTGCAGGTACAAAGTAATCATTTCCAAGAAATTTTCGCTCCTGAGCTGGATAAGCATGTGTATCAAGCTCTGTACAAGAGGAAGACTAATGAGGTTAGATTATTGATTTCACACAATCTTTCCTTTCCTGATTTATGTTGAGAGATCCCTTAACCATATATTTACTCGCTCTATCTATCTAGTCTCCATACTCATTCATGTATTGTTTATCCAGGTTGAATTCATAAAGGCTGCACAGTCTTTGACTGACGCTCTAATTCCTCCTGCACAGAAAAGAACTGCTTTAAACAGGCTTGTTAAGGTATCTTTGGCATGCTATACAATTATCTTGTCCCAGCAGATTATGAGAGAGTTAATGTCTACATAACTGATTCAAATGATTTTATGGTGTAGGATAACATTGCTTTGATAGTTGTTCTTGAAGAAAAATTTGGTAAATCAATCTGCTGATCCTTCTGGGTAGCGCCAGCTTATATGTGTAGAAATGTTTTCTCTTTTTTCTTTCTTTGTTATTTTCTATTTGTAATCTTGGTGTGAAAGCCGGCTGATCAATTTGTTTTTGTAACTTGTTGGAGTTTAGGCAAACACACATGTAAATGTTCAACAAGAACTGAAGGATGTGAAGCTCTGGCAGGTTTGTATATTTCTTCATCCTTGATCCTTTATCATAAATTTATCGAAAACACTTTGCTAACTCATGCTTTGTTAATTTTCTTGTATGAGATAAAGGATCATACCATTCGGGAATATACAACACGATTACAGAGCTAAAGGGAATGCAAATCTATTTGTTGCCAGGTAATAACACAAACCATTATATCATATTTGTTAATGTTCACTCGTTTAGGTGATAATAAATGCTGTAGAATAGGCTCAGTCGTTTGAATGCTTATTGATGATCAATGGTAGGTTGTTTGAGATTAATGCACTTTTGTTACACTTGTTTGAATGGTTATTTGTGATCAATGCTTGGTTGTTTGAGATTAGGTCTTGCCTTTATTATGACATTGATTGCTAACACAACTTGTTAGCTTTAACTTAAACACACAACCATAAACACAAAACAATAACTTAACAACTTGTTAGCTTTTAAATGAAGACTGAACAAAAAACTAAAACCTCTTGTTATATATAAACTAAAACCTCTTGTTAAAAAAGGCAGAACCATAAACTAAAACCTCCTTCTCCTAATAACACAACTTTTCTGTTGCTCTTGCCTTCTCCTTTGCTCTTTCTATCTCCTTTTAAGAAACATTACTCTTTCCTTCTCCGTTGCTGTTTCCTTCTCCTTTGCTTTTTCCATCTCCTTTTAAGAAACATTAACATCTTGACCATGCATGGAGAGAGCTTCGCCATGATCAAAAATGGTGTACAACTTCACAGGCTAAAGATGGTGGTGGAAAGTCAAAAAGAAAAAAAAGTGGAAGATGGTACTGCAGAGTCGGCAAGCTCTCAGCCAGAAATCCATGGAGAGGATGAAGTCATGGGTCGTCCTCCTGGTGTGAAGGCAGCTAAGGCTAAAGCTAAAAAGTGAAGCACTGTGGAAAAAAAAGGCAAGTCGGTGTCAGTCTCAGAGTATCAGAGCATGTGGGACATCAAGAAGCAAGAATTGGAAATGAAAGATAAGCTGCAAAGAAAAAGCTTCTTGACAGTCTCCTTGGAAAGTCAGAACCACTTTCTGATATGGAAATGGCTCTAAAGAACAAGCTTATTAGTGACATGTTTTCATAAGTAGTATTTCGTTTGTGTGAACTATGCTGTGTAATAATTTCTAATAGCTATGTCTTTGTATGATGCGTTTCTGTGATGTCTAATCGCTATGTCCTTGTATGGTAATCGCTATGTATTGTCTTTGACAAATGTAGTAACTTTCGTGTTTTGTCTTTGATTACTCTGGGTTAAAGTTTGTATTGTCTTTGCTGTAACCTTGTCTTTTTGAAATAATACAAATATTTCCTGTAACCTTGTCTTTTTGATGTCTATGTTTGGTAATGATAATGGTTGATGTCTATGTTTGGTTGATGTCACATTTATATAACTGTGGTTTGGTTTCTAGATTTTAGTTAAGCTTAGTTAAAGTTTGTGAATGACATTTATATCACTGTGGTTTGGTTTGTGAATACAGGTTATTATTGATTCCATCTTCATGTGGATCGTTAAATGTATCAAGACAAAGTGTTTTGCTTTTGTAGTTTTGTATTTTTGTGAAGAGTGTTTTGCTTTTGTACTTTATTCTGTATATCTTTTGTAATCTTGTACCGACAAGTTTGATAATGAATTTGTACCACTCCTTTCTTTTGAATGAATGTAAACCATTCAATAATGGATTGAAACAATATTCACTTTGCTTTCTATATATTTGTTCCGATACATGTTAACAAAACAGCACCATATCTTCTTTTAAATCTCTTATTTTCAATAACCATTGCTTCTTTTTTTATCAACACCACCATCTCTTCTCTTCTTAATAACCATCGCTTCTTTTTTTATCAACACCACCATCTCTTCTCTTCTTATTTTCAATCACCATAGGTTCTTTTTTTTTTATCAACAACACCATTTATAATTTTTATCAACAACACCATATATTACCATATATTTGTTCTGATACTTCTAAACCCAACACCACCATCTCTTCTCTTCATTTTCTACTACCATCTCTTTTTTTTTTCTTCCAAATAACAAAAGTTTTTGTACTTGTTACTATACAAATTCACAAAAATATGGCATCTTCTTCAAGTAATTCTTTGGACTGAATAAGTGATTAAATTTTTGATCAACCCTTCAATCAAAATTTTGAGAATATGTTTGAATCCGTTGGTGATCGTCAAGAAGCAACAAAGGCAAAGAAAAAACGAGCTTATATTGAAAGAGAACATGAACAAGGACACAACCGCTTATGAAATGATTATTTCAGTGAAAATGCAACATACCCTCCTCAAATATTTCGATGATGTTTTAGAATGAACAAACCCTTGTTCATGCGTTTTGTTGATCGACTCTCCAATGAACTTCCATCTTTTCAACAAAGACGAGAAGCTATCTCACAGATTAGAAGGTCGAGTTCCAAAAGTGAATTACTTTGTCAACGGACATGAGTATCATTTGGCTTACTATCTCATAGATGGAATTTATCCTAAATGGACAACATTTATCCAATCTATTCCAATTCCACAAGGTCCGAAAGCATCCTTATTTGCTCAATATCAAGAAGCTGTTCGTAAAGATGTCGAGCGTGTTTTTAGAGTTTTGCAAGTTCGATTTGTCATTGTAAAAAATCCAGCTCTTATTTGGGATAAGGTCAAAATAGGAAAGATTATACGAGCTTCTATAATACTTCACAATATGATAGTAGAAGACGAACGAGATGGATACACTCAGTTTGATGTATCTGAATTCACAATAGTAGAAGCGAACAGAACTTCACAAGTTGATTTCACGTTTTCTACAGATATGCCTTCAAATCTTGGAAATAGGATAGGCATTCGAAAAACAAGTTCGTGATCGAACAATGCATCAACAATTGAAAGCTGATTTGGTTGAGCATATATGGCACAAATTTGACACCTTTCAAGATTACAATTAATCGTTTTCCCGGCTTCAATATCCATATTTTGTATGTTTTAAATTTTATGAAATGCAAAATAAATTTTTTTTTATAAAATATTTGTTTATAAATTATAACAAAATAAATTTTACATAAATAATTTTTTTTTGTTTAGAATCCCTAATGGGGTTCACTATTGAAACATGAATTAATTAAAAAACTTTAGTGAAGTTCTTAACTTTGGAATACTCAAAATTTATAATAAAATATTTGTTATGAACTCCATTAAGGGTCACTTATTGGAAATGCTCTTAGGAAACTTTTCAGCAAACTCTAAGAAAATTTTAAGCACAAGTCAAAAAAATTAAGCAATTTGTTTTCAATTGGCTATTTTTAATATTATAGTGGAAAATTTATAATTAATAAATTGTAAAAAGAAACAAATTTACCAACATGATTTTGAAATAATTGGTGGCTTGGCGAAGAGATTCTATCAGGTAAACATCATGTCCAGAATCAACACCAAGGGCCATACCACTTCCGATCAATACCAGGATACATATCAACACCACAGCTCCTCCAATTATGATGGCTATGAGTATCCCCATACTCAGCTTTTCATCTCCTGACTTGTGTATTAGCAGCGGATTCCCAGGTTGATACATAAAGTTGATGTGCTTCAAAAGCTTCGGGATATCGCCACTGAGCTGGTTATTTTGGAGGTTAATCTCAACCAGTTCTAGGAGAAAAGTGATATTTGGTGAAATCATTCCACGTAACAACAGTCCAGATACGTTGAGTGATACAACCCGATGGTTGATCGGGTTACACTCCACACCTTTCCATTTGCAATACACAAAGGAAGACTAGCAAGACGGATAAGGCTGAAAGCCTTTATGAACTTCAGCTATTACAGTTCCATTGTCAGCACTCACGGTCGCCAAGAAGAAGAACATGATGATGCCAATCATCATACTAGAGCCCTGTTCAAAACCTTACAAAACTCATTAGATTCAAATGCATGCATTACATTATTGATGATAATCATTTGAAAATAAAGCAACAAAATAGCTCAGATTGACTATTCTGCAAGAATTTAACATGCTTTGGCGATATAGAATCTTTTTAGGCATGCCCTTTGTGGCATTCGATTTACATAGCACCGCTAACAAAGCAATAACCAGTATGCCCAGTTCTTGTAGTGTATAACTAAAGTTGTGAATCTCATATTTTAAAAGTTAAACTAGAATCAGTACTGCGGATTAATATTTTCTTAATCATTACAATAAATATTTATATTTTATATTTTAATATTATGTGTTCAGTTTTTAAGATAATTTTTAATTTTTAGATTTTGGTCGTTTAGTTTTTATAACTAAAAGAAATATGTAATTTCAGTTTTATTAAATTATAAAGTGTTAATGTTGTTGGTTATTTCACGTATATACATGTTTTAATCTTTTGTGCATGACAATGTTTTCTTAAACATTGTAACAAATGTTTCTATTTTACAGTTTAATTTTTTGTATGCAGTTTTGCAGATTATTTTTAGATTTTTAGATTTTGTTTGTTTATTTTTTATAATTAATTTGTTTTTGTTATATATAATTTTAATTTTATTAAATTATTAAGTTACTGTTGTTGATTGTTTAACGTATATATTTATTTTAATATTTTATAAATCATTCTTATGTTCAAGTTTGTCCTGTTATATCCAACGTGTTAGCATACCGGTCCAAAATTTTAATTTTTAAAATTTTAAATAGTTTAAATAAAAAATTTATAAAAGAAATATTTTCTATTCTTTTCTCGTAAATATTTTAAGTTTATAATAAACTTTTTGATTTTTTAAATATATTACATCTTATATTTCTTATAATTAAGAAACGAAATAATTGGGTCTATTGTCAAAATAGGTATATCATATAATTAAATGTATGGTCTATCATCTACATATGCAACAATATATTCATACCAAGTCAATATAATCACATACAACTTTGATCAGATTGTGATGTTGAAATCTGGAGTACTCTTGCAACATGTCAATACCATGTCAATATTACATGACACTCTGTCCCATTCACCCAATTATATGAGAACACAAAATGTTGAAACTTGGAGTTCTCTTGAAAGCTGCTGTACCTACACTTGAAAAACTTCACTTTCGTTTTATCCTAGTGAAAGAAGAAGTCTTCAGCGATTTTACAAGTAAAAAATCCAAGTTGTTGTTAATGATGAGTTTATAAAAGCGGTTTCCTAATTTTTTTCGGTAAAAACTTGATTATGTATTTTCTCCACCAAAATATAAATCGTAAAATGAGTAATTCACAAATTTTATGTCAAAATAATGGATCTATAAATTTCCTCCCAAAATGATGATGATGATGATGATGATGATGATGATGATAATGATGATGATGATGATGATGATGATGATGATGATGATGATAATGATGGTTGTGAAAATCATGGCATTTGGTGAACTCTAGAGAGCAGAGTACCGAGAAAGTAGATGAGATAATTACTCCCTTAACAGAGAAATTACCTCAAAACACATGATTTATTGACGAATAATGGAAACATGACAACTGATAACTATATAACCCAAATATCTATTTAAGCATATATAAAAATGAATTTTAAAAATCCAAAATGAATGGTTTTATGGTTTTAAACAAACCGAATCAAATTAAAATAATTTTATAATTGTAATCGAACGGGTTTTTAAGCAAAACCAATAGCTCTTCTTATGGCAAGACATAGAATTTCGATCATTAATTCATCATATCCAAACTCATACATTACATTTCTGTTTCTGGGTTGTTAACTCATCCTAATTCGCGAGCTTAATCTATTCAGTATTTACCAAAATTGAAGTCCAAATCAATGAGGTGATTATGCAAATAAATAGAATAAAAAATTGATACACTTTTATTCTTTTTGTCAAACCTTAAAAAAATAAAATGGTTCCACATCTATCAAATTGTCTACTTGCGTCCTTAACGTTCGAATTGCTAAAAAAAAAAAAACGCAAAGGATTTTAAGATTTTTCAGTTTCCTCAAAGAAACAAAAGAAAAAAACTCGAATTCTCTGATCTGATCTGAATTTGCAACAATGGCGGAAACAGCGAACACAGATCCAGAAGGAATCGATGGAATTCGTATGACTTGGAACGTTTGGCCTCGCACTAAAGTCGAAGCTAACAAATGCGTGATCCCACTCGCCGCTTGCATTTCTCCGATCCGACGACATTCCGATATCCCTACACTCCCTTACGCACCTCTCCGATGTCGGACATGTTCCGCAGCGTTAAACGCTTACGCACGCGTCGATTTCGCCGTAAAGCTTTGGATCTGTCCTTTTTGTTATCAGCGTAATCATTTCCCGCCTCATTACCATGTGATCTCTGAGACTAATCTTCCTGGTGAGCTTTATCCTCAGTACACTACTGTTGAATACACGCTTCCTCCGCCAGTTGTAGCCAACGGTGGTCAATTCGATCATAGGAACGGCGAAGTTTCGTCGCCGGTGTTTGTGTTTGTTTTAGATACTTGTATGATTGAAGAAGAATTGGATTTCGCTAAATCGGCGCTTAAACAAGCGATTGGATTGCTTCCGGAGAATGCTTTGGTTGGATTTGTGTCGTTTGGTACTCAGGCGCATGTTCATGAATTGGGATTCTCTGAGATGTCTAAGGTTTTTGTTTTTAAAGGAGATAAAGAAAAATCTAAAGATCAGATTTTGGATCAGTTGGGGCTTGGAGCTTCTTCAAGGAGAGGTCACAAAGGAGCTCAAAATGGCGTCCCGAGTTCTGGTTTGAATAGATTCTTGTTGCCTGCTTCGGATTGTGAATTCACACTCAACTCGGTGAGTAAAATTTGTTTTAAGTTCGTGTTGATTGTAAAATCGATTTTTTTTATCTTTGTGGGAATGATGTTTTGTTTGTAGGTTTTGGATGAGCTACAAAGTGATCAGTGGCCTGTTAAGCCAGGTCACCGTTCCCAACGATGCACAGGTGTGGCACTGAGTGTAGCTGCAGGATTGCTTGGAGCTTGTTTGCCTGGAACTGGGGCTAGAATTATAGCTTTGATTGGAGGTCCATGTACAGAAGGCCCTGGAACGGTAAGTACTTGTTGAGGATTGATGGCACTGTGAGCTTAAATGTACCAATCTCTTTCTAATATCTTTTGTACAGATTGTCTCAAAGGATTTATCGGATCCTGTGCGCTCTCACAAAGATGTAGATAAAGATGCTGCTCCTTACTATAAAAAGGCTGTCAAGTTTTATGAAAGCATCGCGAAGCAACTGGTCACTCAGGGTCATGTGCTAGACCTGTTTGCTTCTGCACTTGATCAGGTATTACTTTGACATGATTATATATTGTTGGTTCCTCAAATGATTATGCAGTTTGCCTTAGTTGCCTGGATTCTAAAATTTTTCTGTGGTACTATTTTTGTAATTTTTTAGCTAGAAGTCTGAAATAAATGCATTTTTTATTCTAGTTGCTGAAAGCATGGCCTTGAAATAGAATATGGTTTACTAAACAGTTTGGCAAACCTAACAGAGTCGATATACACAAATGTGAAGCCTCTCACTTGTCCTCAATTTTGTTAACTAGCCTTCGATATCAGGTTTTTTTTTTCTTTTACTAGTTAATTTTGGAAATGTTGTCCTGCGCATCGTATTTATTACTGTCATCCTTGTAAAGCTCAAGAGCTTCCATTCAAAGACATTTTCTTTCCAAAGGATTTTGCGATCTTTCGAGGAAAGTTACAAGATTGACATTTTAGAGCAAGCTTGGCTGGAACTTTGAAATGTTTCCTATAAAATCCCCAGATAACTTAACATAGGAAACCTAGACCACAATCGTTAAAACTTAAAACACTTCATTTTCCAGTTTTTGATAACCTTTTCCTCAAGTCTCAACCATGTTCTTCCAATAGTTTTCTTTAGCCAACATAAAGGCATTGTTTGTCGTATCTGTCATATTGTCATTTTTGATAACTATAAGAGAATATCTAATTACAATTATTTCCGCTGTTGCATTTTGGATATAGTTAGGTTGGGGTTGCTGAGATGAAAGTTGCAGTTGAAAGAACTGGTGGGCTTGTTGTTCTGTCTGAAAGTTTTGGTCATTCCGTATTCAAGGATTCCTTCAAGCGAATATTTGAAAATGGGGATCAGGCTCTTGGCCTCTGCTTTAAGTATGTTTCTACTTTGCATCTGCATCACTCTGTTTGATAAATCTCTTACATGATAAGAAATTTTTTGGTGATGCGATAAGTTGTCTTTCCTTTTAAGCAATTTACACTTCAAGCTTGTAGGAAAGAAATGCTATGTATGTGTGTACTTCAATCTAAACTGACCTTGAATCAATTGTTTCTAGTGGGACGCTTGAGATCTGTTGTTCACAGGACATTAAAATTCAAGGGGTCATTGGGCCATGCTCATCACTAGAGAAGGTTAAAGATGGAGTCCTTGAAGATCTACCCTTTTTTTTTTTTAAACATGCATTAATAGTGCTTGTGGGATGAATGAAGCTATCTCTTGATTAAAAAATTTCTGTTGTATGGATCCATTCAGAAAGGTGCTAGTGTTGCTGACACGGTTATCGGAGAGGGTAATACTTCTGCTTGGAAGTTGTGTGGTCTTGATAAGAGTACTTGTTTGACAGTATTTTTTGATATATCTTCAAGTGGGTCAAATGCTCCTGGAGCTGCAAATCCACAGTTGTATTTGCAATTTCTCACAAGGTACTTTGGGAAGTATTTCAGTCTTGTATTTTTTTTCTGCTTATTGTTTTTCCTGAATTTTGCCTTTTTGCTTTACATTGTGGGCTTACTAAAGAATTTACTGTCGTTTACTTGATTGCAGTTACCAAAACCCTGAAGGTCAAACATTGCTCCGGGTTACTACCGTATGTAGACAGTGGATAGACAGTGTTGTGAGTTCAGAGGTTTGTCCTGGTTTTGATTTCTGCATATTTTTATGACTTTATTTTTAATAGATGAGCAATTTGAAGTTTTCTGCATCATCACCTGTTCTCTGAATCCATCATAGAGACTAGAGAGTACACCAGCTCTTTTTGATTTTGCTGCATATAACTGAACTTTCCTTGTACTTTTTGTATCACCGTTCACGCAAGGACTAAAACTCACTCTTTCTTTGCCTAGTAGACGAACAAATTCACATTAGTGCTATATAATCCATTTCTTATGCTGTCACTGTTAGGCAGTAAGTCTCAGCTCTTGCATCCTTGTCATCACAATTAGTCATAAATTTTGGCTTTCCATGTTGCTTATCATGAAAAATTCAATGCATGATTGCTTATAGCCTAAAGGAGTGCAGTTTTGGTAGTTTTTCCTAGCCTAAAAGCATCTAGTGTTCTATCATTCTACTTTACCGGTAGTTATTTACTTTTTCAGGAACTTGTGCAAGGCTTTGATCAAGAAACTGCTGCTGTGGTCATGGCAAGATTAGCTTCTTTGAAAATGGAGTCAGAGGTACTTCACAACTTTTTTCATTTGGTTTACAGTAGACAGTTATTTGGCAGTTTATTGTTGACACAGCTGTATAATAGTAATATGAAATAGGAGGATCCAACTTATTCCTTGGAAAATACTGCAGGGGCTCATTATATCGAAGCATTATCAGTATCACTAGTCCTTTCTTTTTATACAGTTCATCATATTTGTTTCCACAGGAGGGATTTGATGCTACTCGGTGGCTAGATCGGAATCTCATTCGTCTCTGTTCAAAATTTGGAGACTATAGTAAGGATGATCCAATTTCCTTCACGCTGAATCCTTACTTTTCCTTATTTCCTCAATTTATATTTAATCTCCGGCGATCACAGTTTGTTCAGGTACCATTTCTTTTACATTTCATAGTTTATGGTGCTCATCATATAAATAATTTAGCTTGTTACATAGTTGAATGATGTTTTTTTTTGCGGGGGCTTGGGATGGTGGCAGGTATTTAACAATAGCCCTGACGAAACTGCATACTTCTGCATGTTATTAAACCGTGAGAGTATATCGAATGCAACTGTCATGATCCAACCATCGTTGACAACATATTCATTCAGTTCACCACCTCAACCAGCTTTGCTAGATGTGGCTTCCATTGCAGCCGATCGGATTCTTTTACTAGATGCATATTTTAGTGTTGTTGTCTTCCATGGAATGACTATAGCACAATGGCGAAACATGGGTTACCATCATCAGTCTGAACACCAGGTACTACTAACTGGTGCTTTCCATTAGTTTTTCGTAATGTGGAACCATCTCTTTGTGGTTGATTGAGTATGCATGTTTACCATAAGCTATGATAAATTTTGTTCATAGGCCTTTGGTGAGTTATTGCAAGCTCCTCAAGAGGATTCTCAGATGATTGTCCAAGAGCGTTTCCCCGTCCCAAGACTAGTTGTTTGTGATCAGCATGGCTCACAGGTCTTTTGGCTTTCTTTATTTGTTTATCATGTAATTTGTCAGCTTAAATTTGTTTGTGCATCTAAATTGGATTTGGTTGGGAAAATCAAAATGCAGGCAAGGTTTTTATTGGCGAAGCTGAATCCATCAGCAACGTACAACAATGCAAATGAGATGGCAACAGGGTCAGATGTGATATTCACAGACGACGTGAGTCTTCAAGTTTTCTTTGAACATCTTCAGAAGCTGGTCGTGCAATCTTGAGTAGTCATGTTTTGCTTCTTCAGTTTTATAATTAACTTATCTTTCACTGTACACCATTTTTTGTTTACTTTACATCTATGTTCTAGCATTGAAGATTTCCATTTTGATTTAAATTTTTTTTTTGTAACACTGTTACTTTTATGTTTTTGTTCAAATCCTTATATGACCACACACAATACTAGTCATCATTGAACACTTGAACATTAGTTTTTGTTACTAGTGTTCTCTCCCACAACGTAAATACTAAATACATAGTTGAATCCAAGTATTATACAAATGTAAAAGAGAAGAAATTGCAATCCTTACTCTAATGCACCGGCACCACCGGGGAATTTTGTAAACTGAGATATCAACAAAAATATGAATTAAATAAAAATAGTGACGGTGAAATTTCAGGGGCCAAGAGGTTACAGCATGAATGAGAGAGTTTGGGAAATCTTATTTACGTCATAGCATTGCATGAAAACTATACATCTTATAAATATTTAAATGTGTTTGCAGCACCTACTGTTGTGCTGAGGCCATGGAGTGTCCAGAATAAGAAAGTGGCCACAGTAGACCAATCTACAAAACCTTTTTGTCTTGCTACAAGTAGGATTAGCCTTCTACTTTCCTTTTTTTGCCACCATGTCTCTGTGCTTTTGCAAGAGTTTAAGGTAGACAATTTGCAAAATTTATCTCTTAAACCACTCGTAGCAGAGCAGTGGAAAACCAATCTAGAGTAAAATTAAGTAGGTTTTGCAGATAATATATTTCTTGCAAGTCGTTTTTTCTTTTCTCTGGAAACTGATGGTCGTTTTGGTGCTGTTTACTAAATTCTGCAGGCTGGTATGCTTAAGAGTCCATCCAACATTCACTCTTCTGCACCCGACTGAATCGTTCGTCTCATTCACATCGATTGATGGTTCAAAGCATGAAGTTTGGCCAGATTCTAGAGAGCAGTTATATCAAGGGAACAACCTCCCACATGGTAAGTAGTAGTACCTATAGGCCCTTCACATTTATCTCAAAAGCCGAAATAGAAAGAAGAATGTGATGCTTCAGCTTAACAGTAGAGAAGAACTAATATACTTCTTCTGTTTTTTTAGGTGAATGGATGCTGGTGGACAAGAGCCTCAATCTACGGTTGATAAACAGGTTCGATGTTTGTCAGGTCTTCAAATGTATTGTCCATTGGGACTGTGGAACCGTTAACTTGGAGCTATGGTCTGCAGACCGACCTGTTTCCAAGGAATCTCCTCTGAAAATAGAGCATGAATATGAAGTCACAAGTTTCTCATAAATATGTTTTCACAGTTCTATTTAGATTGTCCAATAAAGTGCATAAATAAGTGAACTTATGTCATCAATGTATTTTGGATATTTTGCGATACAGATAATATAATCGAACATCCATTCAATAAAGGACCGGATTAGACTTGGTTTTGTCTGGCTTAGCTGACATTCTATTATGGGCAGTGGACAATCCTCCTAATGTCTAGTGATAGTCGACGAGCAAATGTGATAGTAATCTCAAATAACATCAGAAAAAATAAGGAACACATCACATCTCTTCGTCTTTTGGGTGTACAAACTAATGTTACTTTCTCATCAAGAATTCGACGTACTGCAAGAACATATTGGCCTTTGACAAGCCTATCGACCCAAGTCGAAGCTGCAAAAGATTGGAAGCTAAGGAGTTTGAGAAATACTCGGAAGCTCTCAGCATGCAGAAGACGAAACGTCGTTATGAGCAGTGGAAGAAACGTCGTTGTGAACGTTCATAACGTGGAAATAAAAAAAGAAATTAATAAAAACAAAGGACGACGAGAGTAGATATTACAAGTTGCTACTTGCTACAATGATATGTTGTGTCAATCTCACTGTTTATTTATTTTTCCTTTGAAATCTTTGAGGTCTTGACTTTTATATTTTATTCTGTAAGGATTTTAACTTCTACCTTTCAGCTGGTAAGGATTTGAAATCATCAAAAAGATTAAACATGAAAGTTGGATTTATCAAAAATAAGAGCATTATTAGACCATCCTCATTGGTGAAACAATGAGAGTGTCTTTAAATATATAAATAACAAAACAAAATAAATAAATGTGTTTTTAGATGTGTGAATAGTGTTTATAAGAAATATTTTAGATCCTTAAAAAAGGTGTTTCTAAATTTTAATATTATAATTTATTTAAAAGACACCCATAACAATAATAATATGCTCAATAATAATGTTTTTAAAGTATGTGGGAGGTTCTCAAACGAGTTCTTAACAATATAAAAAAAAGTTACTACCAAACAAGAGGGAAGAGAAATGAAAATTCATTTCTCATTTAAGAATTTTAAATAATTAAATGATATTAATAACATTAAAATAATATATGTGAGACAGTGAGAGACTGTGAGTCTCTAATAGCGACTCTCTATTATCGAATGCATATGCTCTTTTCAGGAAAAAGCCCCATAATATCCTATTTTTTATTTTAGTTAATTTTGGTTAAATCTCATTGACAGGAGAAACAATAAAAGTTTTATTGTATTGGATTTTTGACATCACTCTCATAAGACGACAGTTTTATTCATTACTATTACTTATTGGCTATTGCTGTAAAACGTTGACAAGACGGTATAGAACAAGTCTCCAAGACACCTTCATTGATTCCCGCCGCAGTTGTTACGTTCGGTAGTTAGCTCAAAGGGAGACTCATCAAGGGCAAGCCATTGCTGCACAGAGAAGTTTTGAACCTTGCTCACAGATCCAACTTTGGACGTGGTCACCTCCACGTAGTCAACATACCAGCCGGGCTTGTTACCAGAGCCGTCAGAGGTCAGAGTCAAAAGACATATTGGGCTCGGAAGACACTTCTCATTGGCAGTGTAAATGTCAAGATGACCGTTCTCGTTGTAGTTGTGATCTGATCCCATTATGCCACCCCATCTCTGTACGTTTTTTATGTCGATGTAGTGCCCCGAATTGTCCGAGAGTGTTACCCCTATCACCGAATCTGTGCCGGCGTCTTCTCTCGTTCCCGTTTGGATTTTGATTGTGTAGACGCAATCTGGTACCTGCTAAATTACCAATATATATATAACCCCCAAGTTTAATTATATAGCCAAATAGTTTAAACTAAGATAAAAATAGGTCATATATAATCTAGGGTTTATGATGAGATTTAAGGGACTTACGGCCAATGCAACGACAGAGATGGTGGCGATGAGGAGGAAGGAGAGGAGGAGAATGTTAGGGCGAGTCATAGTTGCTGATATTTATGAATTTGATGAATTGAGATTTGATCTGTCCAACTATTTATACAGTTTGAGACTTGAGATTTGATCATTTTCTTTCAACATGCGTTTAATTTGCATGATTCAGCGCAAGTTCTTTCGTCATGCGTTTTGACATGGACTCTGGTTTTGGGTTTTACGCACGTTTTTAGCTTTGGTTTTCTGTTTTATTATTTATTTTGTTATGGATTATATCAACTTTAAACCAATATAATAACTCGAAGATTTCTTCCACGTGATAGGTTCAACAGTGGGATAATGCATGGTTACAGAAGTTATGTCTTACTATAACTTAACGTACGTGAGCTGGTCTTGAGTTGTAAAATTTGTAACAAGAATTCTCATAGGTGCTTACTTTTCTTCTTGTGTGAGCTATTTTTAGGGATATTCTCTTTTTAAATGTCACCTACTCTCAGTTTAACTTATGAGAGTTTCATGCTGTCTATTTATATTATATCAGTAACACTTATAACAAATTTGTGCACAATTTCTAATGTCTGCTCATTTTTAATAACAATTTTTTTTTTGTTTCTGTTAAAAATTTAGATTAAATACAAAAATCAGATTCGTTTAAATTTTATTTTCAAATGAAAAAATTTACAAGTCCTTCCCAGGAGACCCCGCATTTTAGGCAATCGCCCTATAAATATTCAAATTTTCAAGGGCCAAAATTTGGATCCTTATGTAGCCGTCAGAGAGTTGATGGGTAAGGTCTTCAAAACCAAAGTTGGAGTAGCTTGCTTGCAAGAATTGGCTTAGTCTGCCTAAATAAAGATGTTGTGCTAAGATATAAATAGTTAGTGCGACAAAGGACCTATGTCTTGGGAAAACTAGTTCGGGTGTGGTATCGACCAAGCCACAGCTCGTAGAGGATGATGTGATAGCTTAGTACTAATTGTAGAATCCTTTGCAAAGGTCTTTTTCCGCAACCAGACTTGTATGTTATCCCAAACGAGTGGCCTAATTACCTGATCATTCCAGAGTTCAGAATGAAACAGAATATGGGTATACAAACTACAAATAATTCCTCAATTCAGCAAAGGAGTTTTGTTGAAGGCAAGGATTGTTTGTGATATTCTCCAAGCTACTAATATATACAGTATATGCGTTTATATTGAGTTTCATACATGCTTGAACCATGAAACATCATCCTATGATGGTTGGATTGAGGGGTGCATTCTGCTGCTACAATTCTGTCTTGGCTAGGATTTGAGAATATATTTCTCAGTTGTTTCTCAAAATCTCTTTTATAAAGAAACAAATTTCAAATTTGTTATAAAATCTCAATAACAATAACAACTTCATAATACAATGATCCTCATAGATATTTTTAAGAAACGGTGAAAACCCTAAAACTCCTAAAGTCATATTTTAATTAAATCACTCTTCTCATTTCTTTGTTAATGTTACTAATTACTTCCACGGTAGTTTTAATGTTACTTTCCACTGTAAGAGCACGGAGCTAAGATATCACCGCAAGGCGCAAGCATGAGATAGCTTGTCGATCGAGCTTATTTACGTCAAAACATTCAGCAAACATAGATTCGACACCATCCCAAAGACCCAACATCTTGTCAATTTTCAGATTTTGCAGCATTGTGGTATTGGAGGAATAAATGGTGAATTCAGCCTTAGAGATCGAGCATAATAAATGATACCTTCGTAACCTTTCGATTGGCTACATCTGGGATATGGTCAGGGGCGGCAGAGAGAGTAGGCAAAAGAAACATTGGCCTAGGGCCCCCATTTTTGTGGAGCCCCCATTAATATTTTCTTTATATATATATACATATACTGAATATTATGAAATTAAATATTAGAATAATAAAGAAAGATAATATGGCAATAAATGAATTAAGAAACCAATTATAATTAAAAAAATTTCTTATACGATATTTACTGTTTTTTTTTGTTTAATATTGATATTTTTGCTTCTCTTTTTTTGTTATCCATCGTAACATTTTCTTACCTGTTCTGTTACTATTTTTTTTTTTAAACTATATTATGTTTGGTTACATTTTTTGGAGCCTCCGTTTTTTATTTTGTTTGGGGTCCCCAAATTCTCGGAGCCGGTCCTGGTCTGAACGAAGATGTTCTCGCAACAAGGAATTTTAACATAATCAGACAGATCTTTATCATCAGATTTTTCATAATATGAAAAGTGAAGTGAGATCGATAGAATGGATTATGGAAGATCGATGAAATGGAGACTGGTGGAGTGAATACTTGTGTTTGTTCTCTGTTTGTCTTTTTAATCTGTGCATGCCTTACCTATTATTGCCCGACATACTTGTGCACTTGCGTGAATAGTTGGTGATGATTTATTCATGTGTCCTTCAGAAATGCCCTATTACTTGGGGGCACGTAGAGACATCGAAGAACTGAACTTTTTGACAACACGTGAATCGCAAAAACTTTGATGTGATTGAGATGGGAAACCAGAGGTCCTGAGTTTATTGCGGTGACAATGTTATTATGGGAGACCGACAGACCAGCCAAACGCGGCATTTGGTTTAATTTTATTTTTTTGTTTTTTTCTAAAACTTATAGTTTTGCTTGTACATTATACTATTACTGAAGATTATTTGGGTTTAATAGGTAAGTTTTATCATGGATTACAACATCAAATCTAAACCAATAGCTAGAAGATTTCGATACACTTAGGATGTGAGTCAAATATTTTCTTAATATTTCAGTTTTCAGGGAAGTGGTGACGCATCATGTTTCGTAGTCATAAAGAGTCAAAGTGAAGTAACTATATTGCATCATGCATGTGCACAGATCTTGAGTTGCGAAAGTTGTAACAAGAATTCTCATAGGTACTTACTTTTCTTCTTGTGTGAGCTATTTTTATATTCTCTTTTTAATTAAATGTCACGTACTGTACTTTAATTCAGTTTAATTAACTGACGAGAGTTTTATGCTGTCTATTTATTATGTAAATAACACTTATTACAAATTTATACACAATTTCTAATGTTATCTGTTTCTTGTTTTCTTTTCTGTTAAAAATATTTCGATTTTTTTTTTGGGGTGTTATATGCTTCTCTGGATATTCAATTCATTTTTTTCCTTTCAACTTTCTCAACTTCTCGCCTTGTATATACAACAAGACAATCAAGTAAATCTAAGTATTACTGGTCTCTTCTGCAGCAACTATGTATCATGATCGATTGATGTATGTATTATAAATAAATAAATAAAAAATTTTATTAATTATGATCACTTTTCAATAACAAAGAATATATATATATATCATTGTTCAATATATACACATATTTTTCCTTCTAGAACAATATTTCACATTTGTACGTTCATCTATGTGATTGTAACATTATTTTTTCTTTATTTTGATAATTTTAGTGAATGAAATAGCTATTGTTACGTATAAAAGATTGGACAAACAAACCTCCTTAATGTAATTTCTGGATATAGTTAGTGCTTTGTTGTTGTTGTTGTTGTTTTGATGTGATATATATAAAACAGCTAAATGTATAATTGTATATATACAAAGATGTTTACAAGAATTTATTGCAAAGAGGTAGTATTTTAACTTTTAATTATATAACAGAAGGTAGAAAACACAACAACAGAGAAAAAGAATTAGGGACGATTTACCATTAGCAGATTCTAGAATTTACTTTTTGAGTTATTTTTGCTTTTAAAATTGATTTTCCACCGTTATCGACTCAAATTTTTTAAAAGATGTTATTCCACTACACCTTTTTGTATGGAGACATTCTAGTTGTTTAAATATCACATTACAACAACAACAACAATAATGATAATAAAAAAGAGCCTAATACTATTAGTAAATTACATAAGCTAAAGTATAAAATAACAATTTTACATTTTGATCTTAATACTTGCATGATCAGCAATAATTAATAGAAAAAAAAATTAGATAACCATATGCTAATTGGGTGGTATGTGCCACTTGGGGTGGGTTTTTCCGTTATTAGTTAGCAAAATAGAAAACATTTTGAAATGAAACTTGCCGGAAAAGATACCAAAAATAACACAGCAAAAGTGAAGCTTTCTCTCTCAACGAAGCGGCGACTCCTTTGGCGAACGAAACCCTAGATCTAGGAATGAAACTGCAGATCGAAGATTAGAGATTCGTGAGCCAGATTTAGAGGATTTGTGGTTTTATAGTTCACTCTCATAACTCAGCTATAGCCTCTGTTTTAGGTACTGAATCACTCTCCTTCAGTCTCACTTCTCCGTGAAATACTCTTCAATTTTTTTCGATTCTGTATAGTATTGTGGAGTATTGAATACTTGGACAGAGTTATGTGGCTTCTATGGTAGATATTTGATATTCTGGATAATCATCTCACTTTTTTTTTTTGTGTTTCCGGGGACAGTTTAACGATGATCATGAAGTAGCTTCTTGTCGTTTTATCTTTGTTGGTGGTTACATCTGTCGCTGGACAAGTGGACACAGCTGCGATGTTAGTTCTTTCTGGAACCTTTCATCCACATCCACCTGGATGGTCCACTGTCTCTTCCTTTGCTTACTGCAAATGGAAAGGAGTGAAATGCAACCCCTATACACGTGGCGTCATCTCCCTGAACCTCTCCGGGTTGTCTTTAGGTCGTTTTATCTCGTCAGAGATTGGACATCTTTCTGCTCTTGAAGAAGTTTATCTCCAGAACAACAATCTCATTGGAGAACTTCCTTGGTCTCTCGCTGAACTACCTTCACTGCGGATACTCGATGTCTCCAACAACAACTTAACCGGGGATGTTCCGGAGTTTGCGAGTTCCGTGAAGGTTATCTACAGACCAGGGAACCTTGGTCTCAAGGATCGGTCATCAAGTGGCAAGACAATGACTGCGATTCTAGGATCATTCATCATCGTCGCCATAGGTTGCTATGCAGCCTTTAAGCTTAGGGAGTTAGGGGTTTAATATTTAATATTTCAGTTAAAAACTTCTGACAACTTATTGTAACGTATGCGATTGTGAAACAATGAAATGATGAAAATAATGTATTATTGAAAATCGTTTGGTTATTAACTTGTATGGTACTATCCCAAGATTGAGGGGAAATATGAGTAGCCTAACCTGGTCATTACAGAGTTCCAGACTGAAACAGAGTAATAGAATTCAAAGCACATATGATTCCTCGAATCAGCAAAGAAGATTTTCTGATATTATTTTTTATGACAATCTTATTTTCATGCATCACTCAGCTTAAACCGGACGTTGACCTCAATATATTAAATCATTAACATTGACACATTCTTACACAAATAGAAAAATAGAAGTCTTTATTAAAATTTGACACTTTGCATTTAAATTGATGGGAAAAGGTTTAGATGTGACAAAATAAAATAAGATTAAACCGATAATGTATGTTTCTGTTTGAAATTGCATCAACATTGTAATAGTATAGACGATCTCGCAATAGAGATTTGACTTAGAAAACGGCAATTCCAACGTTTTTATAATTGCTTTATTAATAATGTAACATTTTTACAAATATATATTTATCGCTGATGTTACTTGAGCTATTCTACCAAATAGATCAACCCCGACTAAAACAAGTTTAAGGATCTCTCTACTTTAATCATATTCATCCGCTAATGAAACACAAAGAGGGTTAATTGAGCATTCACCTACTCAGCCTTTTTATTAGTATAAAAGATTACAATCTTACCACAATAGCGTAGAGTATTAACCAATGGCTCGTGCCTTCTCTAATCTATTTTATACACAACCAAAAAACCTTACCTCAAAAGATCTTTGCAAATCTCCACAAAATAATTAAAAAACTATTAATAAAGAGCTACAAGTCTCCCATAATTTAGAGGGAGTAGTTAAGAGTTTTTAATTTTCTTTTAATTTTCTTTTAATTTTCTTTTATTTTTCTTTTGTTGCTTCTAAAAAATTATGTAACCAAAATCTATGTATATGGCATTTTTTTATTGGTCTAACTGAACTCGGCCCATTAAAAAATCCAGCAATATAAGACCCACTTTTTTGATATAACCACTAAATTGTAAAGTCAGTCCGAACGAGCAAGACTGCGAGAAGGTGATTTCATATCTTTAGGCACTAGTATAACTTTTTTTTTTCCCACTAGTAAAACTTACTTAATATGCAATCGCATGAACATAAATTTGTATATATTTAATGAAAAACTTTCTTTAACTTTCAATCCGTTAATGAAATCCGTCTACATTTCTGCTAAAATTCAAAACATAATGTTTTGTAAAATTAAAAAATGAATTTTTTTAGTAATTAAGCTCCTCAATTAAAGATGAATCGTTAAAAAATCACTCAATTATATGTCTAATGAAAAAACCTTTATTTTTAAATCTGTTAAAGAAAATAAATCTTCAATTTAAAATCCATTAGTAAAAAATTCCATATGCCTACATTGCTGTTAAAATTAAGCTATTTAAAATGCAACATTTTTTTTTTCTTTTTTGATGAAAAAAAAACGACACGATATAAAATAAAAAAAACATATTCTTAAACAACACGACTTGTTATAGTTGAAGAGTTTATTTTTATGATTTATATTTAATTGAGGGGTTTTATTACTAAAAATTCAAAACTAAAAAATATCTAGGTCCTAGATACAAAAGCAACTAACTAATTTATGACATGTCAACTTAATAATTATATAAAACTCTTGAACAAAAAGTAAACTAGTAAATTAAATATATAAAAAATGATAAAATGAAAACCATACTTTATATAAGAGCACACAAATTATTAAGATTAAGTAGACAAAATGTGTTGTTTATGATAATTTTTTTTGACAAAATTAGTTAAATTTGTTAGCACATCGTAAAAAAAACAAAATATTTAATATTAAAATTTAGGATTAAATACAAAAAATAGATTATTTTAAAAATTATTTCTAAATGAACACTCTATTGCTTTAAAATTATTTCAAAGCGATTTGTTTAGAAATATGTTTTTTGAAAATATTTATTTTAGACAATCGCCTATTTTTTATGTGTGATTAGTGAGGAAAAAACTGATCTAGCTGTTGGCTTTGCAACTTTATTTTTTCTCAAATGACACCATCTAATTTTTTTATTTTTTATTTTATTTTTGCAGTATTTATCCTTTTATAAGACTTGTGTTTTTTACATCTGTATAAAATTAATAATGTATTTTATTTAAAATTCAAATAGTAAAGATATTATTATATCATTAATAATGTATATAAGCAAATATATTTCAGTTATGCATATATATATATATATATGAATAGTTGCATGTGCATATCTATAGACATAACTTATTATTCATTTACATATATGAAAACGTAATCATATATATATATATATATATATATTATAATATTGTAGAGAGAAAACTGTTAACTGTTAATTTTAGTTACTTCCCCGAGATATGGGAGTTACATTTACCATTCTTAGTAGTTCGTATGAATTGAAATAATTAATCTTTTATTTTGTTTAACAGGTCAATTACACAATGCTGAAGTCATTTCTCTTCATCTTATCTTTGTTTGTGGTTGCAATGCTGGCACTTGCCAAAGCGTTTTATCCACATCCACCTCAATGGTCTACAATATCATCATTTGCTTATTGCAAACGGAAAGGTGTGAAATGCAACTTCAACAACTATCAAGTCATCTCCCTTAACCTCTCTGGCTTATCTCTAGGTGGCGTAATATCGCGCATAGGATAGGACTTCTAGCCAATTTAGAAGAGGTTCATCTCCAGAGAAACAACCTCGAGGGTGAAATTCCTTCCTCTTTGGCTACACTTCCATCTCTACGGATACTCGACGTTTCCAACAACAATTTAAAATCATAATACCAAAGTGAAGTACCACTAAAGGGATTCCCATCTACTTGTCCAAACATCATTTTTACTTCCACTATCGTAGATAGAAATAATAACAAACGCTAACCTTAAAAGTAACACTTGTTCCTCTTAAAGACAATCACACGTAGCCACGTAGGAATATATATATATATATATATATATATATGCTGGAACATTGTGACTTATAATTGGCATTTCCCTGTGTTTTCTGTTCTTAAATGAAACACTTGGAAATGCGGCTTTCTTGTTCTTCACGGAACAGTCAAACCGTAAAACTCTGTGCTACAATATTGACTCAAAAATCATATTGGCGGGAACCATATCTATGGCTAAAAATTTCCTTCTGCATGCAAGATGTTTATACCAGTATACTTGTATTATAACGCTTTTTTAGTTCTTCTTCCCCATTTACCGCTTAAATGCTATAACACAAGTTATTCACCATCATTCAAATCAAGTTCTACATAATGTGGTACCCTAAACCTCAGAAAAGGAGCAAAGCAGAGAAGACAAAAAATGGAAGTATCCAATCTAAGAAATCATCTCCAACTTTTTTTCCTGTGTAGTAGGCATTATAATTAATACAAATTAAACTTCTCAATAATATAAATTGTTAGTTACCTTAAGTTTTGAATTTTTTCTTTGTTGTAGATTTAGAATTAGGTGATCTGGTTTCGCCAAAGCATCATAGCAACTCCACCAAGCTTAAGTTGACTAAGTGGGGAAAGAGGCTTAAGTGACTAAGTAGGCAGAGTTTTAGTCTTTTGTTGGAGAACCGATTCTCATAAAAAAAAACCTATATATTTAAAAAAAAAAAATAAATATGAGATATTCAATGAGAACTCCTACTAAAAATGTTCTAACAATAGCCAGAATTACTCTTGCCTCAAGAACAAAATAACGAAGAACAAGGTGTCCTGATTGATTACCGACCGTGCAGACTCACTCGAACCAACTCCAATTAATCTAGAAAACCAAAAACGGGTTGAGACCGCTACCAAGGTTCCATATAATATAAGGCATGATCCTCACCACTGTACAGGCTTGAGAAGTCCAATAAAAAAACTTTGTATATTTTCCGTGGCCCAATTGGACTACTTAGACAACAATGTTTGGTCAAACGAATAGTCTTCTTTTTAATCACAATTTTCAAGAGTTTTATTTAATTTACCTTGAAACTTGTCTAGCTTTTTCCCAATGCCATAAATGAAAGTTATGACGCCTCTACCTGTTTTCGACAAGCCAGAGTAACTTTAATATATATATATATATATATATATATATATATATGTATGTATTCGTCCATAATCTTAACACTATTGTACTCGATGGCTGCTTCTTATATGGGGATGATAAGAGCAGGATCAGTGGGAAAAAGCTCGCCATGCGAGTATACTTATTATGACGGAGACAATCTCGTTGGAGAAGAGGTGAAGGATGACGAGAATTGGGATCACCAGGGACGCACCTTGATCTCTCACATTTACGTTGCTTTCGACGAAGTCATAATGTCTATTCAGTTTGGCTACTTGGAGAATGGAGTTCTTGTCCTGTCTAAAAAGTATGGTTCCTTCGAAGACGGATCCAACTTTCGTGTTGTAAGTTTCGTGTTAGTAATTATTATTTTATTTTATTATGCGTTTCAGTAAGGTCCGGTCATGTTAAGTTTCTGATGAAGTTTAAAGGCAGTTGAGACTGAATGAAGACGAATATATAACTGGATTGAGTGGAGTACTAGGAAAGCATGATGGAGGAATCAGAAATCTGATATTTCGCACAAACCGCGGAGAGTATATGATCGGACGTTCAAGCGACAACTATCCAAGTGATTCCAAAATAGAAATTGATCCGGCGATACGTGATCGACGTGAGTTTGGTGGTTTCTTTGGGTCTTACAATAGATACCATCTGTCATCGATAAAAACAATTCATCAGTATAAACAAGAGAAAGAACAGTACCATTGCACCATCTCCTAGTAATTATTGGACATGAACACGTCGGTTTGGCCTCTGCAGCCTCCTTCAGTTTTTGAAACCTTGACAAGTAACAATGGAAGAATATTGTTCAGCAATGTAGTGTGTAATTAGAAACTCATCTTTAGTGTAGCCATATCCATCTCCACCATCCTCAAACAAGAGTACTTTAGCTTTCCCTACAGAGACAAAATAATTATCATCCTGACTATTACACAAAAAAATCTGACAAGGCAAAATGCAAACAATGTTCTAGAGATCAGAATTTACCATTTTCATCTAATGACACAAGTAGGGTCAAGTCATCTGACAGACTAAATTCCCCAACATGAAGATGTGGAGGAGCCAATGGTATGATGGATCCACCTTGTAAATATAATGTTGGTAAATCCTGACATTATGAAATGAATAATTAACATGTAGAGAACAAAAAAAAAATCTAACTAATTCCCACAAAGAATCACAACTTTTATCAATCATACCGGATGTGAATCTTCAAAATCAAACCTCATCCATGTTCCTTTGGGAAATATGTGCTGCAACTCATGTGATCCCTGATTAGACAGAGTGCTAGACAATGATAGAGACCAAATAAAGCTTGATGAGTATGAATGTTTAGCAGATCAAACTACAGATATCACAAGAATAGATAAACAACATTTTTTAAAAATTATTTGCAATAAATGACTTAAACAGAGGAGATATTACAAGATGGAAATGTATGCAAACATTTTATCAAAGATATGAAATCAGAATTCAGAAAACAAAGCACATAACAGAGTAAAGTCAGGAAATCTGCAAGCTTTGAGAAAAGGAAAAGCAATGATTCTGAAAACCTACATGCAAAATTCTAAAATCCATCGTTCCAATGTTTGAATGGGAAGAAAAAAATACCTTGCATATATTAGAAGTGGACCCAAAAGAAAAGCGTTTTCAGTAGTCCTAAGCCGAGAATCTTTAGGATCTGCATTTATGAAAACACAAAGGAAAAATAGAGGGCATAAGATACGATTGCATCAGTACAAAAATTGAATATAATGTTTTTTAAAAAAGCGTACCAGCAAAAAAGATTGGAGCTGCAACAGGAGCACCAGTTGTATGAGCAATGTAAAATAAGGTGTAAAAATGTGGTAGAAGTTGGTAACGTCTCTTCAATGCAGCACGACAGACTTCCTCGCACTAATTAAAACACTACAATTCATAAGTGACAAAAAAAAAACATTTTTCTATCTTTCTTATTCTTAGGGTTTTTGTATATTAAATGCTGAAATAACTCTTACAAGATTTGCAAGGAAAACAAAAGTACCTCTTCTCCGAATGACCATCGTTCATGGTCATCAGTGGCAACCTCAGAGTGGCCACGACAGAATGGAAACATAGCTCTAATCCCCATCCAACGTCCAAATAGCCGCGGAGTTGCATTGCCACCAAAGCCACCAATATCTGGCCCTGATAACGGCTGACCACTTAGCCCCTAAGTACAAAATAAGGTGTTACAGTTGTTAATTTATGTTATGAACAAGAAATATCTATTATTCCACATACTTCGTTGCCAAAATCGAGAAATCCTACCACAAAACCATATTTTACTCATTTCTGATGTTAGCTCTACTAAAGTGAGAAAACTATAAGAACACAAAACAGTTCTTGATTTAAAGAAGTCGGCCAAAACAAATACTCATTTGAGTAAAAACAAAATTAGGTCCTGAAAGCTTGAGAAGATGGATTAGGAGCACATAATAGACAGTCACATTCAATAAGGATGCATCGAACTCCTAAAATACTTACCAGCTGAAGTACCATGGATATAGACATATGTAGATGTTCCCAGTTTGAAAGGTTATCTCCTGTCCAAGTTGCAGCATATCTCTGGCTACCTATGAATCCAGCTCTTGTCAATACAAAAGGTCGCTTATTCTTATCAGCTAGCTCCATCCCTTCATAAGTTGACCTTGCCATCAGCGTCCCGTAGACCTAGGCAACGGAAAAATCTTAACAAAGTTAACTTGATGAAGTGCCTAGCATCTTACTTGTAGAGACAAGTAGTAGTCGTATCTATATAGAGACAAAATACGACTCTGGAATGGTGATAAACCATAGAGCCAAGCCAAGGACCCAGTGGATATTTAATAACTAATATAACCTTATACATGTATAGAGAAAAATTAAAACTTGGATATAACAAGAAAAATCACATTATGGTAGTGTGAGTGGTTTTGGACGCCTCCAAGCTCATCATCTCCACTATGAATATTGTTATCTAGCATTGTCTTTGTCACGGTCTGGGCATTGAAAAATAAGAACATGTGAAAACTGGATAAAGATTCTGCTTAGAATATAATGAAAGATGAAAGTAATATATACAAAAGTTACATTGAAAACTGCAGGCTCATTCATATCGTTCCATATACCATCAACACCATTTGAAACAAAGTCCTTAACCAAATTAGCCCACCAAAAGCGAGTTTTAGAATTTGTATAGTCAGGGAAAACACAAGGCCCAGGCCACACTCCTCCTAATGTAACCAAACATAAAATATCAAAAATATAACATGACATGATAGCATAAAATTCATAACACCAATAAATACCAATAAATGGCTTCCCATCTGCTTGTCTAACCCAAACATCATTTTTACTTCCACTATCATAGACAGAGTAACCTTCCTCCTGCTTAATTCCAGGGTCAAGCATCCATACAGCTTTGAAACCATTATTATGGAGATCTTTTGCCAAAGCACTAGGATCCGGAAAACGCTCCTGAATATAGTATTCCTTAAAATTCTTAAAATGTCAATGCTTAAAACTTATAAACTTTAGTCTATGTAAACCATGATAAACACTCATCAAAAATCTACTTGGAATGATCTTAAAGAAAGAAACATGCCTTTATCGAATGTGAAACAACGAAAACCATCCATGTAGTCAATATCCATCCATATCACATCAGAAGGAATCTTCTTGTCACGAAATGTTTGAGCTATCTGTAAACATCATCACAATGATGATTGTAAACACTGAACTTAACCTTTATTTCTTTCATTAGCTTCACCAAACAACCATAATATGATAAAAACAAAAACAAAAAACTGACCTCAGCTACTCGCTTCTCTGACATATAACTAAAACGGCATTGGTGGTAGCCTAAGGCCCACTTTGGAGGCATAAAAACAGTTCCTGATAAGTAGAAAATGTAACATTGATAAAGACAAAAGATACAACAAACGTAAAGACAAAACGCATAAGAGATTGCATAATCAGTGATATTTTCTACAGGGATCAATTCCTAAGAGCTTACTTTTAATCATCAAACTGAGTTACAGTTGAAATATGTTATGGTGCAATGGCTTAAAGAAACACAATGAAGAAACTACCAATGGCGTGCGACAGGGACTCCAAGACAGCAGTTGGTGAGGAGAATGGACCAAATGTGATTATTGGATATGCTGTTGGTGTGCCACAATTCTTATTACTCCCTCTTTTCTTAGATCAATCTAGACAAGAAAAATATGTTAATACACCGAAAAGGTGAAAACGATAGATGTAACTCCACAAAAGATAGACGGGAGTCATGGGACTAGCTAAAATATTCATATACCTCACACTTTCGAGTTGTATCAGCAAGAACTCCAAGTGTTTCTCCAGTTGGAAGGACAACTAATACCCATGGATGTGACTGATACAATGGAGTGGTTCCATGGCCATATCCCCATGCATCAGTGTTCCATGTAAAAACCTGAAAATTTATAGTTTTAGCCAAATTAATTAGGTTAAAATTTTTTTGATGATGAGTGTAAAGTGACTGACTCATCCTTTTCCCTGTTCTCTCCAACTGACCACTAACTTCAACGGTACCATAAAAGGACGTGCCAGAAGAAAACTGCATCACAAGTTAGCATTAAGTGAACTAATACTAGTTATGTTCCTGGATCAGTTTGAGAAAAAAAAAAAATCATAAGAAACACTAACGTCAAAAGTGACAACGTGTTCCTCTTGAAGACAATCACACCTAGGAATATATGCTGGAATATTGTGACTTGTAATTTGCATTTCCCGGTCTTTGCTATTCTTAAATGAAACACTTGGAAATGTTGCTTTCTTGTGCTCCACGGAACAGTCAAACCGAAAAACTCCGTGCTCCAAGATTGGCTCAAACATCATATCGGCGAGAACCATATCTATGGCTCAAAAATTCCTTCGGGACGCAAGTTGTTTGTGGCTTACTAAGTACTTGTATTAGACTTTTTTAGTTCTTATGTATGACATTTATCCAAGAAAATAGGGGAATAAATAAACAATTAGTCTCCATGTAACGTTTAAATGCTATAACACAAGTTATTCACCATGCATCTTTCAAATCAAGGTTCTACATAAATTGGTACCTATACCTCAGAAAACGAACAAAGCAGAGAAGAGACAAAAAAAATTGGAAATATCCAATCTAAGAAATCATCTCCAACTTTGTTTCAGGTGCACTAGGCATTATCATTGGTACAAATTAAACTTCTCATTAACAACCATTCTTTTCTTTTTTGGATTTAGCATTAGGTATCTGGTTTCGCCAATTAATGCGGCATAGCAAGTCTACCATAGGTCTTGGACCAAAGCTTAGAGCATCTTCATCGAGAGATGTTATCATTATATCTTAATATTATAAATATTAATATTTCTATTAATTATTAATTATTTAATTAAATTTAAAGAAGAAAATAAAATAAGTCAGTAGTAGTAAAACAAGTGTAAGTAAACTCTTAAACACCAATTTTTAAATAAGAAGTTTAGAAAGCGCTTCTTCTTTTCTCTTTCCTTATTTGATTATTTTTTATTTTTTTAATGTTAAGAAACGTTATTAAATTCTATTGATGAAAATAATCTTAAGTGACAAAGTGGGTTAAGCCTAGAGTTTAATTTGATTTTTGAATTCAGTGTTCTAATAGAATCAATATTCACTTTCATCAAAAAAAAATAAACAAACAATGATATCCACCAAAAATTGTTGCAATACCCAGAAGTCAACTCAACATCCAATAATCAAATTAATACGTCGTAAGTAAAGTATAGGATTCATAGTCACTAATAATCGCTGTAATACACAGAAGTCAAACTAAAGAGTCAATTCAATCCTCCAAATGAGACATATCATAGGATGAACAAAAGTCGAATTAAAAGATTACAAATTCAAATTGCAAAGAGTGAAAATGTATTGGAGCAAGAAACAAACAACCTGGTGATGCTCTTGACGACGAGTTTATCGAGTGAAGGAGCTCGAGTTCCGCTAGTGAATGATAACGATGATACTGCTGCTTGTGTCACAAAGACCTCTCCATTTTTATATTACTTAAGCTTTTTTCAGTGGTTGATTTTTATATTACTAACTAACAATAAGTTCCAGCATCTTTTCTTCTTCATGTTCCACCATCTTATATATATAATAATAATATGATTTGGCGTTAAAAAAATTAGTTGGTTTAGCTATAGACTCGATGTATTAAAGAATCTTGTACACGTCGTAGAAGCTTAACTGCTTAAGGTTTATATTTTACTCCAGTTCTGATTTTCTCTCTAACAAAATCTTTCAAGGAGAAAATATAATAAGGTTGTATTAACTGTAACACACGAAGAGTTATAATGAATGATGCAAGTTATTCTTGCCGAAATGTACTCACACTTGATTTTGAAACATCTATTGAAGATCATTACACACTTGTGAGCAACTTGCGAAAGATCTTGTTGAAACAATAAAGATTTGAAACATTTATTGAAGTGGGCTCTTTGATGGATGCAACAAGAGTCCATTGCTCCAATAGCTTATACAGCCCATATTTGACACTCTTCGGAGTTCGGACACCCCCACGAAGATAATATTTAATTGTAAGCGAAATATATAGCTTAAACAGCCATCTCTAGGTAGAAAGTCAATTTTTGACATTATTAGTTTTTTTTTTTCCTGAACATCTGGATATTTTTATTAAATATATGTTCATACTTTTTTCTTATGAAAATTTTTGGAAAAATACTCTGTTTCAGTTTGTTTATTTGAAACTTACCTTTTCATTATTTAGTTTATTTTTAAATGAAAACTGTTATTTTTTACTAAAATGCCTTTTTGAAAATGAATATATTTTTAGAAAATCAATTTAAAAAACAAAATCGATTATGTGTGTTTTACAAAAAAATAAAGATTTTATTCAAAAAAATCTCTTTAAAATCTCTTAAATATCTCTTAATAATCGGTTAAAATAAAATAAATTCTGGAAAAATCACAGCATCTTCATTAACTAAACATTTTTCTGGACCAATTTTTCATAACTCAATAAGATTCTAAACAATTCTATTTTCAAGTGAGAAACAATGACTTTTTGTTTATCAAATGGAACTGAAACCAAGTTTTATTCTCTGTTGTTGAATAATTCATATTTGATAAATCTGTATTTCATTCATGTTTCTTATGGGTGCTAATACTCTATTTTGGCTTTAAAATTTGTTGGACATAAATGTCGAAGACAAAAATTTTAATTAAAATAATCATCAAAAAAAGCTTATGTTTCAGTTTTTTTATGATTCAAATAGTTATGTTTTTGATTTTTTTCAGAGATGAGATTGGTGCATCTTTATCTCAAAGTCAAACCTTTAAAAAATAAAAAATAAATAACTGTTATTATTTAAAAAGTTATTTTTATTTATTAAAAATAAATGACTTGTAAATTATATAAAGGTAAAATTGACATATTATATATATAGAGAAATATTAATTTATAATAAATAAATGAAGAGGATATTTTTAAAATAAAATATATAAATAGGAGTTTGCAAAAAATCCCTTTTTATTGTACATTTGTACACATGAACGAGAAATCCATTACATATTTTTACATGTGATGTGAAATAAAAAGAAAATTTTAAGACATCTATCTTTGTGAAATAATTTTTTTTTCGAAAACATTCATATTAATTTTATATTGGGATACTATGAATTTTGTTAGTAATTTCCAAGCGCAGCAGGTCATACAGTCATACTGGTGGGCGATATAAAACTGTGAAAACTCATTCCACATCGCATTATCTAATATCTTTTGCAACCTTCTTAAGAACATTTGTGTTTTGAAAAAGGATATTCCAGAATGTCAATGTTGAATTCAACGATTTGAGAGTGTGAAAAGATGTTCACAAACTTCCTTATTTTTTCATGATTCTCTTCTGTTAACTAATTAAATTCTGCTACCATCAAACCATGGTCACGTATGATTACATTAAAAGTCGTTTTTAATCGTTTCAAATAGATATTAAAATTTTAACTTAAGAGTTAAGAGTTAACATAAAAGCAATATATAAATCTTAGTTTTCTTAAACATATAACAAGGATGATTGGTAGAGATTTTAAAAACTTTAAATTTAATTTAAAGTTTGTAAAGTAAAAAATTTACCAATCACATTTTTAAAACTTTATTTGTTTTAAAAACTTTTAAAGTCTAACTGCTTATTTTTTTTAAAGTCATGTATAATATTTTAAAATCACAAATATGAGATTTTCTAAACTTTGAAAACTAAATAATTAAATAAATTTTAGTGTTTTTCTCTTTCTTTTTCTCCATAATAATTCAGAAATAATTTCTCACTGTATGTCTAATGTATCATAAATATATTTTGATGATTAAAAATAATATTTTTATTTCTGTTTTTAAGATTCATTTTTCATAAAAATATTTGCATCAACGATCATCATAAGTTTTCATCAATTGTATCAAAGTAATAGTTCATCAATAAAAAAACAAACAAGATATTTATATGGATTAAAAATTTTTTGTTTATCATTTTATAGTCACATGAATTTATTTTTAATATATTTTATATTTGTTAAATGAACAATATATAACAAAAATAACAGTCATGATTTCTACAACTTTTGTTACCAATCATATTTTAATAATAATAAAAGTTTTTATAGTTTATATAACTAAAATTTTTACAGCAAAAGTTTTCACAGCCAAAAATCTAAAATTTACAATTTATTTTAAAAGTTTACCAATAGGCCCCAACATTGGTAAACATTTCGTTAAAAAAAAAGAATACATATGCCGGGAAGAAAAAAAAAATAGAATGCATGTACTATTAATTCATCATTAAAGATAAAGCTAATCAACCATTATAACCTTGAGATTCAACCGAGAACAAATTATTAAAACAAGTAAAACATGACTTAAATCTCTTCCAATAAAAATTCACATAATTAATCGTCAGCTAAATTTTTGATTTTGTGACAGTTCCAGTTTAATATCCACATAGTTTAGCAGGTGGTTTATATTTGAAGATCATTTAGAATTTTTAAGTTACATTATTATATATATATATATATAATATATTTGTTTATAGTTAGATGTAATTTATTCTAATATTTTTAAATTACTTTATATATATATATATATATATATATAGTTTTATGAATTCTATTCTAATATCTACCTTAAATGATCCAATATTACATCAAATAAAAAAAATGTTAAAAGGATACATCAAATTAAATTAAAACCTCTTTATTTATCAATCTTTAAATATAAATTATTTGAATTTCTTTTTCCGGGAAATGTGTACAACTGTACGTTTATATTATTTGAAATTATTATAGTACGTTAAGTGTGGGTGTTATATAAGTAATAAACAAACAAAAGAAGGTCTATGTAATATTTACTTCATTTGGTCAATATAAGTTCCAACAATAGGATAAGTATTAACTGGCGGCGGCTAAAAGATAATTTTAAATTTGCCACAAAAGAAATATTTTGTAATTTTCTAATCGTCGCGGCATTGATCTTTTCAAGTCTCCCCGTGACTCAGCTGTCTCTACGAAATGCATGATTAAGGGAAGTAAAAGTAACATGCATTCGTTGATTATAACGATTCACTATGGAAGTACACATATATCAGCAAATCACAACATATATTCCACGTTATATATTCTTTTATATATTAACCAACCCATGGATCTCCACACCAATTTGTATTTCATAAAAACAAAACTTAAAAATCTTATAAATGGATATTCAAGTGATATGGAAGTTTATTAATTTTTTGTAAAAAAATTTTCTTAATTTTTGAAGGAAATTTTTATTTACTATAGTTTGGTTTACATAGGGTTGACATGGTCTTAAGAAGGAAGAAGAAAAGAGGTTCACGAAAAGTTTGTTTTTCTACAAAGTAAGAAACTGAGAACCAATTAGGTTAGAGTTCAAATCAAACGGACGAAGGTGTACAAGAAAACTTGACGAGTGGAATATCTTAAGAATGAAGACGTAGTCGAACTTTGAAATAGCAGCCTCTCATTTACTATAAATACATAGAGTTTATTAACCCCTCATAAATATCTCACAATCAAATAAAAGTTATATCTCCTCAACTATACATCTCATAATCAAATTAAAGTTGTCTCTCCAAAACCCATCATAATATCTTACAATCAAAGTTACATATCTCCTCAACCCCTCATAATATCTCGAAAATCAAAGTTGTTGTATCTCTTCAACTATCAATACATTACCTTTCTTTTTTTCCACTAAGATACAAATGGATAGCCCTCAATCACCTCTTCAGCCCCCGACCTATGGAAACATAATCACAATCCTCAGTATTGACGGTGGTGGCATTAGAGGGATCATTCCTGCCGTCATCCTAGGTTTTCTCGAGTCCGAACTTCAGGTATATAATGTGTTACTTAACTATATAATATGTCTAAATATATGTGATTAGCCAAATTAGTCCGTTGCTAGAATCCATTCAAAGCCTATATCAATAATATTTGTCTTGTTTTTTAAATCTCTATATATAATTATATATACATGGATGCACAGAAATTGGATGGAGAAGAAGCAAGGCTTGCAGACTACTTTGATGTAGTGGCCGGAACAAGCACCGGTGGTCTAGTGACAGCCATGCTCACGGCTCCTAACAAGGAAGGCCGACCCTTGTTTGCAGCCTCTGATATTAAAGAATTCTATCTTGAACATTGTCCAAAGATCTTCCCTCAAAACCATTTCCCATTCTCAGCCACGAGAAACCTTGTGAATTCCTTGGCTGGTCCTAAATATGATGGTAAATACCTTCATCAAGTTATCCAAGACAAGTTGGGTGATACAAGGTTGAATCAGACACTTACCAACGTTGTCATCCCGACGTTCGATATCAAGCATCTTCAACCTACTATCTTTAGTAGTTATGAGGTTTGTTTAAACTTTTTTGTAATTATAAAGTTAATAACAATATATTGAAATTAACAAAACTTTGTTGTAATAAATGACTATCTTATAGGTGAAAATCAATCCTCTCAAGAACGCAACGCTGGCTGACATTGCCATCTCAACTTCAGCAGCTCCAACATACTTGCCTGCCCATTTCTTCCATACTCAAGATTCGACCGGAAACGTTAGAGAATACAATCTTATTGATGGTGGAGTGGCAGCTAACAATCCGGTAAATTATGAGATATTAGATCTATATATTTATGATAATCATCAACAATATTTAAAATAATCAAGGAGTGGCCGGGTTTTTATATAGAAAATAATAATGGACTTGTATCTTAAAAATAATTATAATTAAATTATTCAACTACTACATGATAAAAAAAAATTGGAACATATATATATATATATATATATATATATATATTTAGACTTTTTGATTATAATCCATATGGGAATTTTTTTATTGAAGTCTTGGATGATATATGATATATATATAGGCTTTGGTGGCCATTGGAGAGGTAACAAATGAGATCAGCAGAGGAAGCAGTGACTTTTTCCCAATTAAACCAAATGATTACGGAAGGTTTCTCGTGCTTTCCCTTGGAACAGGAAACCATAAAGCCGAAGAAAGATTCAATGCAAAAGATGTAGCTACTTGGGGACTTTTGGGCTGGTTAACACATGACAACTCTACACCTATCATTGATGCTTTCACGAACGCCAGCTCCGATATGGTTGATTTTCATCTCTCTGCCGTTTTTCGAGCTCTTCATTCCGAAGCCAACTATATTCGTATCCAGGTAATAGATTATAGATAAACTCATTAGCCTCTTTTTTTTTTTTTCTTTTTTTCTTTTCTTATCCATAATTAATTCTAAGGTATGAGTTTCAATTATATATAGGATGACACACTAACAGGAGATGCTGCTTCTGTTGATATTGCGACCGTCGAGAATCTTGACGTTCTTGTCAAGACAGGAGAAGAACTACTCAAGAAACCTGTTTCAAGAGTCAATCTAGACTCAGGTTGTAACGAAAATGCTTACCACATGACCAATGAAAAAGCACTTACAAAGTATGTGACATAATTTTTGCATTTGGTTTGTGACTGGAACATTTTTTATTAATACTGTATATTTTAATTTTTGGTTGTGAAGGTTGGCAGGAATACTTTCAAAAGAAAAGAAGATCCGAGACCTGCGATCACCTCGTGGAAAAGCGCCAATAGGGAAATAAAGACATTAGTTTAACTTATCTATTGTTCTATCGTTAATGCTTAATTTGTTTGTTTCACTTATACACGTTTGGATTTATTTTATCAATAAAAAGGCTGCAGCTCATTGTGGCCATTAATTTGTACGTTTGAATAAAGTCAATAATAAACGTTTGTTCCTTTTTACAACATGCACTAAAATTAATCGTGATAATACTTATTGGTGCACACGTCCTCCCCTCCCATCACGTTTCAGATTAATATCAAATGTCTCATTTATCTAAACCAAGCTAAGAAGAATACAAATATACAATAGGTACTGTTGAACAAGTCAAATAGTCAAAACGTAATGTTTATTTGAACCCTTCTCATTCTCCAATATTCTTCCGCTCTCAAATTTAGCAGCGGTCAGAATATTGACTCATCAGCTAAGATATTGTACGTTGTCTTGTGGGAACATTCTTTCTGTCTTAATGAAAATTTACTCATTCCTTTGAGGTTACAATTTGCTTCATCGTTGGGTAAATTTGCAGAGTAAATGAACTCTTTATAGTCGAGGTGACCATGAAATGTTCCTTTTGTAAACCTTTTGTATCGATTAAGGCCCCGATCAATAGCATGTGGTATCAAATTTGAGTTGCAATTGATGTTATAATTTAATATAAATTGCAGTAAAAATTATGTGGTATTAAAATTGAATTACAGTAAATTTATATGGTAAGTTTGCAGTAGAAATATGATATACATTTTAATCAAAACAACTAATTGGTAGTTTTTATGATGTTTAGCTGCAGTATGTATTATTAAAATAAATTTAATTTAAACTAATGATAACAAAATTTATTAAAAATTAAAAAATTAAAAAAGTAAAATAATATTGTTTTTGTGATGATACTAAAAAAACTCAAATAATTGAGTAATTCAAACAAATTCAAATAATTGTTCCTATATTATCTTAATTGCTTAATTGCTTATTTTCTATTTTTGTTATATTTTAAAAATGTTTTGCAATTATATAATTTGTAAAAAAAGGAAAAAAAATGTCTTATATTCTATTAGTTGTTTATTTTTTATTTTTTATATTTTAAAAATGTTTTGCAAGCATATGATTTGTCAAAATAAAAGGAAAAAATGTCTTTGTAATTTCAAAACCAAAACTCAACATTACCACATAGGTTTTTCTTTGATGTTGAAAAATCTTGAGTTAACAATTTTACACATAGTAAACCTCAAAAGTGTACATTAATCATACTTCATGATAACTCAAACTCAACTTCAATTTTGTTTTCAAACATCATAATTGGTAACATTTTTGATGTATGATTGAGTTATGACCATACCTTAAAGAACATCATTAGTACCTCATGACACCAATCAGAGCCTAAATTCTTACAATCAAAAAATGGTAGACTATATTTTCTTAAATGAAAATTTGATGGGGCTAAAATTTAATTGTACTGTTTATTTGGTGATAATTGTGTTGTCTACTGTCTAGTTTTGTAAATATTTGCTTGGTTTTAAAATGTCTCTCAAATAGAAACAAGCTGAGTCAATATGAATCACATATAAAAGTAATTATTAAGAAAATATTTTATATTCACCGAATGACCAATTATTATTATTGACTACATACTGTTGATAAAATCTATTTCAATGCCTTCTTTTACTCTTGTGCATCTCTATGAATTTGGTAAACTGAGACAAACAAAAAAATATGTATCAAACAAAATTAATGATGGTAAAACTTGAGAATGCGGGTCTAATTAATAATACTTACATCCACAGTACGATCCATTTTTTAAGAGGTTGCCGCATGCTTGAGAGAGCAAGGGAAGTCTAGTTTCATCAAAACGTTCCGTGAAAGCTATTGTGACTTGTTCACATAGGCAAGCCATCTTATCGATCTTTAAATTATTACAACACATTTTTGTTGGAGGATCCCATATAAGAGCCGGAAGAAGAAAGTCGGCACAGTAGTTCAAAACTTCAGCACCTTTTTTCTTGGTACATGCATGATTAGTTTGGGATAATGCTGATCTCGTCACCAATAAAGTAAACATGAACATGAACATGAACATATAGGTCATAAGATAAAGCCTCACCATTTTCTCTCAGTTTTTGTTGTTGTGTGTTTTGGTCCTAAGAATCCTCATACATATTTTGGTATATATACTTATCTAATTATAAAGAAAAGGAAACAGAATCCAATCTTAATTACTCATTAACCATATTGTGTAAATATACATAATATCGTTAATGGGTAATTAAGTTGACAGCTTCTGTTAAGATATTTATCAATACTTTAACTTTTAATATAAACTTTTTAAAGTGGGTAAATACAAAATAAAGAAATCAGTGTTCAAAATAATCGCTAAGCTAGTCGCTCAGTAGGGCCTAGAGGCTATACGGATTAATCAGGATCTAGACAGGGCATTGGCATTAATAGATTATTTTAATATATTTAAATATTTTTATATTTATATAGTAATTTGACATATACTCCTTCTATATTAAAAAGATTTTTTTTTTTTGGAGTTTTCACCAAGACTAAGAAAATAATGAATAATGTAATTAATTATTTTTTTGTGTTATTTCTATAAAAATATAATCCCACACTGGTTTTTTACTCGATTTATCATTTTCCAATTATTGTAATCACACCATAATTAAATGCCTCATGATCTGATTTTTAACCACATTACTTTAAGAGGTAACAAAAGAAACACATTACTTTAAATATAGAAAAAATCAGAAAATAAATCCCTCTGATAGAAGAATAAAAACCCAGGAAATATCAATTTCTATGATACAAAAGAAGTATAAATATTAAATAATGTGAAATGTTTTTCTTTCCCAAAAAATATATAAAGAGAACTAAAAATGTCTTATTTCGAATTTATATTTAAATTCACCGTATAAACTTATCTAAAATAATAAAGTTTAAACCCAAATAATCTTCAGTAATAGTATAATGTACAAGCAAAACTATAAGTTTTAGAAAAAAACAAAAAAATAAAATTAAACCAAATGCCTCGTTTGGCTGGTCTGTCGGTCTCCCATAATAACATTGTCACCGCAATTAAACTCAGGACCTCTGGTTTCCCATCTCAATCACATCAAAGTTTTTGCGATTCACGTGTTGTCAAAAAGTTCAGTTCTTCGATGTCTCTACGTGCCCCCAAGTAATAGGGCATTTCTGAAGGACACATGAATAAATCATCACCAACTATTCACGCAAGTGCACAAGTATGTCGGGCAATAATAGGTAAGGCATGCACAGATTAAAAAGACAAACAGAGAACAAACACAAGTATTCACTCCACCAGTCTCCATTTCATCGATCTTCCATAATCCATTCTATCGATCTCACTTCACTTTTCAGATTATGAAAAATCTGATGATAAAGATCTGTCTGATTATGTTAAAATTCCTTGTTGCGAGAACATCTTCGTTCAGACCAGGACCGGCTCCGAGAATTTGGGGGCCCCAAACAAAATAAAAAACGGAGGCTACAAAAAATGTAACCAAACATAATATAGTTTAAAAAAAAAAATAGTAACAGAACAGCTAAGAAAATGTTACGATGGATAACAAAAAAAGAGAAGCAAAAATATCAATATTAAACAAAAAAAAACAGTAAATATCGTATAAGAAATTTTTTTAATTATAATTGGTTTCTTAATTCATTTATTGCCATATTATCTTTCTTTATTATTCTAATATTTAATTTCATAATATTCAGTATATGTATATATATATAAAGAAAATATTAATGGGGGCTCCACAAAAATGGGGGCCCTAGGCCAATGTTTCTTTTGCCTACTCTCTCTGCCGCCCCTGACCATATCCCAGATGTAGCCAATCGAAAGGTTACGAAGGTATCATTTATTATGCTCGATCTCTAAGGCTGAATTCACCATTTATTCCTCCAATACCACAATGCTGCAAAATCTGAAAATTGACAAGATGTTGGGTCTTTGGGATGGTGTCGAATCTATGTTTGCTGAATGTTTTGACGTAAATAAGCTCGATCGACAAGCTATCTCATGCTTGCGCCTTGCGGTGATATCTTAGCTCCGTGCTCTTACAGTGGAAAGTAACATTAAAACTACCGTGGAAGTAATTAGTAACATTAACAAAGAAATGAGAAGAGTGATTTAATTAAAATATGACTTTAGGAGTTTTAGGGTTTTCACCGTTTCTTAAAAATATCTATGAGGATCATTGTATTATGAAGTTGTTATTGTTATTGAGATTTTATAACAAATTTGAAATTTGTTTCTTTATAAAAGAGATTTTGAGAAACAACTGAGAAATATATTCTCAAATCCTAGCCAAGACAGAATTGTAGCAGCAGAATGCACCCCTCAATCCAACCATCATAGGATGATGTTTCATGGTTCAAGCATGTATGAAACTCAATATAAACGCATATACTGTATATATTAGTAGCTTGGAGAATATCACAAACAATCCTTGCCTTCAACAAAACTCCTTTGCTGAATTGAGGAATTATTTGTAGTTTGTATACCCATATTCTGTTTCATTCTGAACTCTGGAATGATCAGGTAATTAGGCCACTCGTTTGGGATAACATACAAGTCTGGTTGCGGAAAAAGACCTTTGCAAAGGATTCTACAATTAGTACTAAGCTATCACATCATCCTCTACGAGCTGTGGCTTGGTCGATACCACACCCGAACTAGTTTTCCCAAGACATAGGTCCTTTGTCGCACTAACTATTTATATCTTAGCACAACATCTTTATTTAGGCAGACTAAGCCAATTCTTGCAAGCAAGCTACTCCAACTTTGGTTTTGAAGACCTTACCCATCAACTCTCTGACGGCTACATAAGGATCCAAATTTTGGCCCTTGAAAATTTGAATATTTATAGGGCGATTGCCTAAAATGCGGGGTCTCCTGGGAAGGACTTGTAAATTTTTTCATTTGAAAATAAAATTTAAACGAATCTGATTTTTGTATTTAATCTAAATTTTTAACAGAAACAAAAAAAAAATTGTTATTAAAAATGAGCAGACATTAGAAATTGTGCACAAATTTGTTATAAGTGTTACTGATATAATATAAATAGACAGCATGAAACTCTCATAAGTTAAACTGAGAGTAGGTGACATTTAAAAAGAGAATATCCCTAAAAATAGCTCACACAAGAAGAAAAGTAAGCACCTATGAGAATTCTTGTTACAAATTTTACAACTCAAGACCAGCTCACGTACGTTAAGTTATAGTAAGACATAACTTCTGTAACCATGCATTATCCCACTGTTGAACCTATCACGTGGAAGAAATCTTCGAGTTATTATATTGGTTTAAAGTTGATATAATCCATAACAAAATAAATAATAAAACAGAAAACCAAAGCTAAAAACGTGCGTAAAACCCAAAACCAGAGTCCATGTCAAAACGCATGACGAAAGAACTTGCGCTGAATCATGCAAATTAAACGCATGTTGAAAGAAAATGATCAAATCTCAAGTCTCAAACTGTATAAATAGTTGGACAGATCAAATCTCAATTCATCAAATTCATAAATATCAGCAACTATGACTCGCCCTAACATTCTCCTCCTCTCCTTCCTCCTCATCGCCACCATCTCTGTCGTTGCATTGGCCGTAAGTCCCTTAAATCTCATCATAAACCCTAGATTATATATGACCTATTTTTATCTTAGTTTAAACTATTTGGCTATATAATTAAACTTGGGGGTTATATATATATTGGTAATTTAGCAGGTACCAGATTGCGTCTACACAATCAAAATCCAAACGGGAACGAGAGAAGACGCCGGCACAGATTCGGTGATAGGGGTAACACTCTCGGACAATTCGGGGCACTACATCGACATAAAAAACGTACAGAGATGGGGTGGCATAATGGGATCAGATCACAACTACAACGAGAACGGTCATCTTGACATTTACACTGCCAATGAGAAGTGTCTTCCGAGCCCAATATGTCTTTTGACTCTGACCTCTGACGGCTCTGGTAACAAGCCCGGCTGGTATGTTGACTACGTGGAGGTGACCACGTCCAAAGTTGGATCTGTGAGCAAGGTTCAAAACTTCTCTGTGCAGCAATGGCTTGCCCTTGATGAGTCTCCCTTTGAGCTAACTACCGAACGTAACAACTGCGGCGGGAATCAATGAAGGTGTCTTGGAGACTTGTTCTATACCGTCTTGTCAACGTTTTACAGCAATAGCCAATAAGTAATAGTAATGAATAAAACTGTCGTCTTATGAGAGTGATGTCAAAAATCCAATACAATAAAACTTTTATTGTTTCTCCTGTCAATGAGATTTAACCAAAATTAACTAAAATAAAAAATAGGATATTATGGGGCTTTTTCCTGAAAAGAGCATATGCATTCGATAATAGAGAGTCGCTATTAGAGACTCACAGTCTCTCACTGTCTCACATATATTATTTTAATGTTATTAATATCATTTAATTATTTAAAATTCTTAAATGAGAAATGAATTTTCATTTCTCTTCCCTCTTGTTTGGTAGTAACTTTTTTTTATATTGTTAAGAACTCGTTTGAGAACCTCCCACATACTTTAAAAACATTATTATTGAGCATATTATTATTGTTATGGGTGTCTTTTAAATAAATTATAATATTAAAATTTAGAAACACCTTTTTTAAGGATCTAAAATATTTCTTATAAACACTATTCACACATCTAAAAACACATTTATTTATTTTGTTTTGTTATTTATATATTTAAAGACACTCTCATTGTTTCACCAATGAGGATGGTCTAATAATGCTCTTATTTTTGATAAATCCAACTTTCATGTTTAATCTTTTTGATGATTTCAAATCCTTACCAGCTGAAAGGTAGAAGTTAAAATCCTTACAGAATAAAATATAAAAGTCAAGACCTCAAAGATTTCAAAGGAAAAATAAATAAACAGTGAGATTGACACAACATATCATTGTAGCAAGTAGCAACTTGTAATATCTACTCTCGTCGTCCTTTGTTTTTATTAATTTCTTTTTTTATTTCCACGTTATGAACGTTCACAACGACGTTTCTTCCACTGCTCATAACGACGTTTCGTCTTCTGCATGCTGAGAGCTTCCGAGTATTTCTCAAACTCCTTAGCTTCCAATCTTTTGCAGCTTCGACTTGGGTCGATAGGCTTGTCAAAGGCCAATATGTTCTTGCAGTACGTCGAATTCTTGATGAGAAAGTAACATTAGTTTGTACACCCAAAAGACGAAGAGATGTGATGTGTTCCTTATTTTTTCTGATGTTATTTGAGATTACTATCACATTTGCTCGTCGACTATCACTAGACATTAGGAGGATTGTCCACTGCCCATAATAGAATGTCAGCTAAGCCAGACAAAACCAAGTCTAATCCGGTCCTTTATTGAATGGATGTTCGATTATATTATCTGTATCGCAAAATATCCAAAATACATTGATGACATAAGTTCACTTATTTATGCACTTTATTGGACAATCTAAATAGAACTGTGAAAACATATTTATGAGAAACTTGTGACTTCATATTCATGCTCTATTTTCAGAGGAGATTCCTTGGAAACAGGTCGGTCTGCAGACCATAGCTCCAAGTTAACGGTTCCACAGTCCCAATGGACAATACATTTGAAGACCTGACAAACATCGAACCTGTTTATCAACCGTAGATTGAGGCTCTTGTCCACCAGCATCCATTCACCTAAAAAAACAGAAGAAGTATATTAGTTCTTCTCTACTGTTAAGCTGAAGCATCACATTCTTCTTTCTATTTCGGCTTTTGAGATAAATGTGAAGGGCCTATAGGTACTACTACTTACCATGTGGGAGGTTGTTCCCTTGATATAACTGCTCTCTAGAATCTGGCCAAACTTCATGCTTTGAACCATCAATCGATGTGAATGAGACGAACGATTCAGTCGGGTGCAGAAGAGTGAATGTTGGATGGACTCTTAAGCATACCAGCCTGCAGAATTTAGTAAACAGCACCAAAACGACCATCAGTTTCCAGAGAAAAGAAAAAACGACTTGCAAGAAATATATTATCTGCAAAACCTACTTAATTTTACTCTAGATTGGTTTTCCACTGCTCTGCTACGAGTGGTTTAAGAGATAAATTTTGCAAATTGTCTACCTTAAACTCTTGCAAAAGCACAGAGACATGGTGGCAAAAAAAGGAAAGTAGAAGCAATGTAGGGACAAACCTTGAAAATCCACCAGAACCAGCACCAACATTACGAGCTTCAATGCTAGAGGCAATACGAAAAACTTGGGGACTGTTTTTAGGTATACTTATTTTACGCCGAAGAACCAGACCACCGCCCATATCACCTTCTAGGATAAGAGACTCTTCCTCTCCTGCATGTTCCAAATCCCTCCTACACGAGATGGAACAATCAATTCAGTAGCAAAAGTATTGTAACACAAACCACTGTGTGCTCATATCAACATGCATCGCATACATGAAATGTGTATGTGTGAGAGAGAGTATCAAAGTGAACTCACTCAATGACATTATATTCCTCAGTACATCCAGCTGACCGGTACTCAGTACCACTGTACTCTTCATAACCATTGATATCTAACCTGCTATGAAGCCATTGAACTCCTGAAAATTGTAATCAACCAGAATTGTAATCTCTTCACATTCACCTAGTTGATTACAATTTTGATGGGATATGTGTCATAGATAATAACAGAACTTGTGTACGATCCTGAGCCTTCTCCACAAACAATGTTGAAAGTATCTCAGTCATAAGTGATTGGTATATTACCTGATGGGATATGTGTCATAGATAATATCCTTCCACCAATCCAAGGAACTACATTAAGTTTCCAATCGCCACTGTTTAGCTCAACTGGTTCCTTTGAAAGTTCCATTCCCTTTTGTCCAGGTAACACTTCCTTCTCGGGTATCAGTTTTTTCTTTTCTACATTTCATAAACAATATCTACATGAGTATGATTGCAAATTCAAAAATCCATACAGTGGATATTTCAACAATTAAAGTTAAAAGGCAAAAGCTATAACGATGATTAGCATATACTCGGAAAGAGGCTAACTGCTATACTCTGCAAAAGTGTATTGCAGTGTGTACAGTTTCATGGAACTAAAGATCTTATTTGCAGGTAGGACGCATCTAGTTTAACACAATAAAGAACTTGGAGACTGCAAATAGACTAATAATCAAAAGCAGTATATCTCAATAACTACAAACCAGATTACACAAATAGCTACAGACATGTTTAAAAGATTTACCCATGTGAAGTTTAAAGCGCTCATTGCTTGTGGATATTAACTCTGAAACTTCACTTTCTGAAGGCACCTTAATTTGGATAATATCTCCATCCATTCCCCAAGCATCAAGCTGTTCAACATTATCTAGATTCTAATGTTTTGAACTTATAGTTACACTATATTATTTTAATAAGAGAAAGAGCAGTATACCATTGCACCGCCTCCTAGTAATAATTGGACATGAACACGACGCTTTGGCCTCTGCCAGTTTCCTTCAGTTTTTGAGACCTTCACAGTAACAGTGGAAGAATGCCGCTCAGCAATGTAGTGTGTAATTAGATATCTGCCTTCAGTGTAACCATATCCATCTCCGTCATCCTCAAACAAGAGTCCTTTAGCTTTCCCTGAAAGAGACAAAAGATGTCTTATCCTGATTATTACTGTATTCACAATATGAACAAAAAAGCTGACAGGCCATGGGGGAATACTAAGAATAAAGAACCGTTAACAACCAGTCTACCAGACACAACAAGGATCTAATAAGGGCGTGGCTTAAGCATTTTCTAAATACAAAAACTCTGTGCATGAACATCACAACAAGGACTTTTAAAAGTAATTATTACATTGTTCTTAAGTCTCTTTCCCCAAATTTAATGAGGAAGGCCAAGAGTAATTGTCGTATTATGATTTATTCTCTTCCAACGAATTTCAGGAACATGATAGCTATCTCAATATAGAACACCTAATCATCTGATACTTAAGTTGCAGAATGTTAAGACATGTTTTTTTTTTTGATAAAAGACATAATATTTTCCCAGCTTAAGCCAAAAGCAGGTCGCATCTGTCTGGATCAGAAGCTAAACTTACCATTTTCATCTAATGACACAAGTAGGGTCAAGTCATCTGACAGATTAAACTCTCCAACATGCAGATGTAGAGGAGCCAAAGATATGATGGATCCACCTTGTAAATATAATGTCGGTAAATCCTGACATCATGAAACGAATAATCAGCATGTGGAAAACATAAACAAAATCTAAAGCTATTTCACAAGGAATCACAACTGTTAGCAAGTAGCAACCATACCGGATGTGAATCTTCAAAATCAAACCTCAACCAAGTTCCTCTGGGCAATATGTGCTGCAGCTCATGTGATCCCTGATTAGACAAAGTACTAGACAAAGATAGAAACAAACCAAAGGAAACTTGATGAGTATATATATTTGGCAGATTAAACTACAGAGCAACTCATAAGCATTTAGAATAAACAACATTTTCCTGAAAGCATTTACTTGAAAAGAGAGAGATTAAAAGGTAAAAATTTATGATGACAGTGCTGTTCAGTTGTGATTATCAAAGAAAATTTTGAAATTCAAACACTTGAAACACTTCCATGACAAAACCTCATAAGATGTCAAATCATCATGCCCAATAAATGGTTCTAGTTACTTCAACATCTAAAACTCCTAAACCTTATAACCGCTCCGAAAATTCAGTCATATAGTCCGAAACACTTCATCAAGTGGCCGAAATCAGAACAAAAATAACATAACAGAGATAACTCACGAATCTGCAAACTATGAGTAAAGGAAATCAAAAAGTTCGAAAAATCTTCATTGTTTCATTTTTGAGTAGGGAGAAAAAAAACCTGGCATATATAAGAAGTGGACCCAAAAGAAAGCCGTTCTCAACTGTCCTTAGCCGGGAATCTTTAGGATCTGCATTTATTAATCTTTAGGATATGATTTCATAAGTTCAAGAGATGGAGTACAATGTTTTACACAAGCCTACCAGCAAAAAAGACTGGAGCTGCAACTGGAGCCCCAGTTGTATGTGCAATATAAAATAGGGTGTAAAAATGTGGTAGGAGTTGGTAACGCCTCTTCAATGCGGCACGACAGACTTCCTCACACTAAATAAAACATAACAGTTCATAAGTGACAAAAAATCCTTAAAACAGAATGGTTGCTTTCTTTATGATATTATAAATTTACAAGTAGTTCCAGGAACCTCGTAGAAGAGGTTGTAGTTTTTTTGCATGCACATCTTATGAGCTATATCAGGTGTCTAACATTCATGCTTCTACTAATAAAAAATTGAGTTGTAATGCTGAAACAGCTCTTACAAGATTTGCAAGTTAAAAACTACCTCTTCTCCGAAGGACCATGGTTCATGATCATCAGTGCCAGCCTCAGAATGGCCACGACAGAATGGAAACATAGCTCCAACTCCCATCCAACGTCCAAACAGCCGTGGAGTTGCATTGCCAGCAAAGCCACCAATATCTGGCCCTGATAATGGCTGACCACTAAGCCCCTAAATGCAATATAATGTTTCAGAATGTTAATTTCTGGCATGAGCAAGACAAATATATTTTTCCACAAATTTATTTGTCAAATCAAGAAATCCAAACTCATTTTCTGCTGTTAGCTCTACTCAAGTGAAGAAAATCATAGGTTATAAGCAACAACGGAGCTTAAAAGAATAGAAGACAACTCCTGATGTAAAAGAGTATGCTAAAATAAAATCCCATGATTATAATTCTGACGTCCTAAAAGCTTGACAAGATAAACTAGGAGCACAGAATCGACAATCCCATTCAATGTTATTCTATTTTTGATAAGGATGGAACGAACTCCTAAAATACTTACCAGCTGAAGCACCATGGATATAGACATATGTAGATGCTCCCAGTTTGAAAGATTATCTCCTGTCCAAGTTGCAGCATATCTCTGGCTACCTATGAATCCAGCTCTTGTCAATACAAAAGGTCGCTTATTCTTATCAGCTAGCTCCATCCCTTCATAAGTTGATCTAGCCATCAGCATCCCGTACACCTAAACAACAGGAAAATCTTGACAAAGTTATCTTGAAGTTCCTAACACTAAACCTATAACATGCACAAATACAGCTACTGCAGGAACAAATTGTATATTATTTCTTGAGGCAGCTACTTTTCAATCTATATTCCTTTAACTGTCCCATGTTTTTAAAAGGGCTGGGCAGGTCCTTCTTTATATCCCCAAATCTGAACTTACTGAGAGACCCTCGGCATATAGATTCATATGAAACTTTTATGAAGCTGCTAGAGAAATTTTTAAGAGGAGAACCATAAAAAGACAAACAATAGTCGTATATACACACACAATACAACGATTATTGATAATGCAAAAAACCAAAGGACCCACCACATATTTCTATACTAATGTAACATCAGAGACATGAATTAAAAAAAAAATTGAGACATGAGTAGAACAAGAAAATTACATTGTGGTAGTGTGAGTGGTTTTGAACACCTCCAAGCTCATCATCTCCCCTGTGAATATTGTTCTCAGGCATCGTCTTTGTCACGACCTAGACATTGAGAAATAAAACCACATTAAAACTGGATAAAGATTCTGCCTAGAAAATATCAAAAGGATGAGAGCAAAGTAGACAAAAATTACTTTGAAAACTGCAGGCTCATTCATATCATTCCATATGCCATCAACACCATTTGAAACAAAGTCCTTAACCAAATTAGCCCACCAAGAGCGTGCTTTGGAATTTGTATAGTCAGGGAAGACACAAGGCCCAGGCCATACTTCACCTAATGAAAACAAACAAACAAAATTCAGCAATTCATGCAGAAATATCAAACTAACATGATAAAATAGCATATAACCGTAACATGGAAGTTAAAACTTAAAATACCAATAAATGGCTTCCCATCTGCTCGGCTAATCCAAACATCATTTTTACTTCCACTATCGTAGACATGATAACCTTCCTCTTGCTTGATTCCAGGGTCAAGCATCCAGATCGCTTTGAAACCATTATTATGGAGATCTTTTGCCAAAGTACTTGGATCCGGAAAACGCTCCTGAACATAGCATGAATGTCATAAATTTCTTACAATATCAGTACCTAAAACTTATTAAGCTATTCTATGTAAACCATGGTAAGCACTGTTAAAAGAATCTAGTTGGGATGATCTTAATGAAAAAAACATGCCTTGTCGAATGTGAAACAACGAAAACCATCCATGTAGTCAATATCCATCCATATCACGTCAGCAGGAATTTTCTTGTCACGAAATATTTGAGCGATCTGCAAACATCAGCACAACAATGAAAAGCATGACAGGGAGGCCCATAATTTTAGAAACTTTCATTCCTTTCCGCAGCTTCACCAAACAGCCAGAGTCAAAATCACTGACCTCAGCTACTCGCTTGTCAGACATATAACTCCAACGGCATTGGTGGTAACCTAAGGCCCACTTTGGAGGCATGAAAACAGTTCCTGATGGGAAGATGAATAGTAGTATTTACTAAGAGAACCAAAATAAATAGCAACGTCTAGTCTCAAACCACACAAATTACACAAATAGTGATCTTTTTTACTAAGAGCAATATGTCACCAAGCCAAGTTAACAGTTGAAATATGCATAAAGAAGGACAACTAAGAAATTACCAACAGCATGCGACAATGACTCCAAGACAGCAGTGGGTGAAGAGAATGGACCAAATGTGATTATCGGATATGATGTTGAGGAAATAATTCTTATTCTTCCCTCTTTCCTTAGATCAATCTAGACAAGAAAAAATATGTTAATACAACGGAAACATAGATGTAACACCATAAAAGATAGATGGGACCTCCGAAAATATTCATATACCTCACACTTTCGAGTTGTATCAGCAAGAACCCCAAGTGTTTCTCCAGTTGGAAGAACAGCTATTACCCATGGATGTGACTGGTACAATGAAGTGGTTCCAGTACCATATCCCCATGCATCAGTGTTCCATGTAAAAACCTGAAAATATTTAGAAAGTTTTCACCAAATTAATTAGGCTAACGAATTGATGATAAATAGTTAAGTGAAATGACTCACTCGTTTCCCTGTTCTCTCCAACTGGCCACTAACTTCACCCGTCCCATAAAACGATGTACCAGGAGAAAACTGCATCCCAAGTCAGCATTAAGTGAACTTACTAGTGACATTATAAAATCAGTTCGAGACAGAAACACTAACCTCGAAGGTAACAACTTGTAGCTCCTGAAGACAAGCACAAGTAGGAATAAATGCTGGAACGTCATGACTTAGAATCGGCACTTCCCTGTCTTCACTGTTCTCAAATGAAACACTTGGAAATGCAGCATTCCTATGCTCCACAGAACAGTCGAACCGGAAAACTCCTTTCTCCAAAATTGGCTCAAAAATCATACTATCGGTTACGGTTTCTGAGCTATCTCCACTTGCAAGCATCTTAACTACAGATTTGTTCCCTTTCCTTCTGCATACAAGGTCGTTGTACTAGTAAGTACTCCTTGTGTATTTTTTAATTCTGTAAGACATTTCTCCAAGCAAATAAGGGCATAAAGAAACAATTAGTCTCAGTCTAACATTTAAATGCTCTAGTACAAATTATCTACCAAACATTCATATCAAGGTTGAATTATATAAATTGTCACATAAACCTGAACAAAAAGTGCAACCAAGAAAAAAATTCAATTTTTAATTTATTTCTCTGCAATAAGTTAAACTTCTCAGTAACAGCAAGCTTAAATTTTATTTATTTTGAATTCAGCGTTCTTATAGAATCAAATAGTCACTTTCATCAGACAAATCATTACTCAAGAGTCAAACTAATAATCCAAATGAGAAATATCAAGAATGAATCAAAAGCTAAAGCGAACTGAAAGACCAGAAATTAGCAAAGAGGGAAAACGTAATGGAGCAAGAAACAACCTGACAGTGCTCTTGACGACGAGAGCTGATGATCTAATTAAAGGAAGAAACAGCAACGGAGCGATCGGATTCAGCGAAGGATGATAGCGACGACGATTGATGAAGAAGGAAGAAGCTCGAGTTTCACTAGTGAACGATGACGATGATACTGATGCTAAAGTGAGAAATGATCTCTCCATTGGTAGACACTTTGCTCAACTTTCGGTTTTTTTTTTTTTTTTTCTAATTCGGTGGTTGATTTTTAATTTTTATATTATTTACTCGTGTCATCATTTCCACATAAAATTTTTTATTTTTCTTCTTATTGTATGAATTTGAAAGAAGAAGAAAAAAACACTTTATTATGGATTAGCAAGCGAGACATTTCACGTAAAGCATATACAGACTCTTAAAACTTAAAAGGGTAACATCTATATATTCATGTTAACATTTTTGGTGGTTTTTTTCATTCTTTCTTGGTACTCTACGGATTAAACCATTTAAGAAATAATTGCATAAATAGACAAAAGAACAAGATGGAATGTATATGCCAAAGTGTCACAAAATGTTCTTGGAAATTTTTTAATTATAATAATTTTTTTCTTTTATTTTGTCAACATTAAAATAAAGTTTTGTTGCTTATTAGACTTTTAGGTAAATGGTTCCAACTCTTTGACACTTGGTAATCTTTTAATCAATGGGATCCTACTTAAAAGTGTTATTAGAATCGCCTTCAAAAGTGACACTGTTTTTATCCTTATACTAGAATTGAACCTGCGATATATCGCAGGTTTATATTTTTTTAATCAATGTAATAAATATTTTTATTTTACTATTTAATATTTTATGGTTAGTTTTTCAGATAAATTTATAATTTTTTAGATTTTAGTTGTTTCGTTTATATAATTATTTTTCTTTTATTTATATGTAATTTTAACTTTTTTAAAATTATAAAGTGTTAGTTTTATTGATTAGTTAACCTATATTTTTATTTTAAATTTTTGTAAGTAGTTCTTATGTCCAAATGTGTTCCACTATGTCCACATGATAGCGAGCTGGTCCAGAAATTTGATTATTTAAGTAATAAAATAAAATAGATATATTTTTAGTATTCTTTTTTCGTAAATAATCTAATCATAAAACTCTTTATATTTTTAAATATATCATATATTATTTTCATCAACTATACAAAACTATTAATTTTATATATAATTTCTTTATTTTTATTATAATTTGGTTGTTTCCGGATCGATCCACTAATCTAGCGGGGCACAATCCATTTAGCATTTCTACTGATATAAAACGTTGAACATATACTATTTTATTAATTGAGTAATATTTGCCCGTTTATAAAAATTGGAATCACAATATATGTAGAAAAATCTAAAATTTTATTATTTGTATGATCATATAATAATTCAAAATAATGTGAAAATAAAATCAAACAAAGATAATAAGAAAATAAAAACTCATTCTATTAAAATAATAATATTATATAAGAAAATGATTTTAGAGAATTAACTTAATATTTATTTAAGAAGAAGACAAATATAGAAACTAAATATTGGAATGATTGAATACATTAATAATTATTTGGTGTTTGGATGTAAGAATAAGATTAAAAAAAGTGTTTGGTTATAAGATTTCTCAAATTTGTATTTCAGTTTTAATAGTATATTAGAGTAGAACTCGCGGTGCACCGCGGGTTAATGTTTTCTTAATTATTGTAACAAAAATTTATATTTTACTGTTTAATATTTGTGGTCAATTTTCATATAATTTATAAATTTTAGATTTTGTTTGTTTAGTTTTTATAATATTTTTTTACATATATGTAATTTTAGTTTCATCAAATTATAAAATATTAGTGTTGTTGGTTAGTTAACTTATATATCTATTTTAAATTTGTGTAAGTAGTTATTTTGTCCAACTCTTTCCCACTGTCCAATAGGTTAGAAATACCTGAATATTTGATAATTGTAATTTAAATAATTTAAATGTTTTAAAAAAAATTAAAATATTTATTTTTAATAGTCTCTTTGTTTTAGTAAATGTTATAATTGTATACACAAAATTATTTATAATTTCAGATATATCATATATTATATTTCATCAACTATATATAATTATTAATTTATAAATATAATTTTTTATATATTAAAATTTAGTAGTTTACGGCCGACCCATCAATTCGCAGAAAAAGTTCGATATATATGTGGTCCACTATGAGCTTGTTCATGATGCTCGCTTATTAATGTGCATAAAACTGTATGTCTATACCCTACTTATGTCGGATTTACTTGTACTTAACTTGTAGGTCACCTATCCGATTGACATCTATACCAATCTGAGATATTGAACACACATTGTTTCCTTATTGTTTGAGTTAATATATGCCTGTTTATAAAAATTCAAATCACAACGTATGCATAAAAAAAAATTAAAATTTTATTAATCGTATGTTTTATATAATAGTTTAAAATAATTTGAAAATAATATCAAAGAAAGGATGAGAGAATCATAATTCATACTATTAAAATCACAATATTAGATAGGAAAGGATTGTAGAGAAATATTAGATAAGGAAAAAATTGTAAATAGTTAACTGATTGTTTATTTAGAAAGAGAATAATAAATAAATTAAATATGAGAGTGAATGGATATATGAATAACTATTTGATGTTTGAAACCATGAATAGCCTTAAATTTGTACTTTAATTTTAATAGTATAAGATAAGATAAGATCATTCATGTCCAAGTCTACAAAAGGCCTTACTGGTGCATGAGATTAGAAAAGCGCATTGGGATATTTCAGTTTTTTATCCCAACTTTATCTATTCTTTACAACTAATTATTTACATTGATGGATAATAAAAACATCCAATCTATAAAAAATAATCTATGTGAATCTTTTTCAAACTATAAGAATCATGTGAATATGTATAATCAATCCAAATGTTTTACATTTTCGGATAGTAAATAAGGCTTCGTCTGGCCTCGTGCGAGGGAACGAGTACAACACTTTAAAATTTTAGGCGAAGCTAAAGAGAGTTAATACTCTAAGTGGAAAAAGCCTTGCAAATCATGACACTTTCAGTTTTAAGTTAAAGGATCCAGTTGGGCTAGGAGAAATGGGTCGAATATGATTATTGGATATAATGGCAAAGAAATCATTCTTATCTGAGAGAGTTCGGAATACAAAATTTGGTTTACAATTAATTGTCTTGATCTTGAAGGATGCAAATTTGAACCCATTATATACGATCCGTCATATATTAAAAATTAGTAAATGTTTAACCCTTTTCTGTAGAGCCATCACTATACGTACCGATGAAAATGGCCAAGTCCGCTCTAGATGTACTACTCGGTCCACATACTTTGTAGTCTATTATAACATAGGATGTACATACACATACTTATAATTAAGGGAAAATATCATTAAAAACCTCCAACTTGACAATTTTTTCCAACTAAAACATCTAACTATTTCTATTTCCAAAATAAACCTTCTATTAAATATTTTTTCTATCTTAAACCTGAAAGTTACCAATTTTGAGCACCATCAACAGTTGACTAACAGTCAACGACAGATCCTTTAAACAGTGTTAATATCTGTTAACTACTTGTTAACTCTGTTTTTAACACACTAAACATCTGTTAACTTTGATTATTATTTTTTATTTTATTTTTTTCCCACACTTTTGTTTCTTGTATATATTGAGGAGAAAATAGGTTTTTACCCTAGGGATCGTTCTTATTCGAAAGGAAAAGGGGAATTTCTTTTTCTGGGTTGACTAGATGAACGAGAGCAATCAATTCTCATATATCTTATGAAAGATTTCCGATTTTTGGGTTTAAACAAGTGAAAATTTTGATTCTGGGTTTTAGTGTAGGTGAATGAAGTTTTTGGGTTTAAACAAGTGAGTGAAATTTGTGATTTAGGGATAAGTGAAAAGTTTCAGCTTTTGAGTTTTAGTGAGTGATTAAGGGTTGTCTGAGTATTGAAGGTGTGAAAGCTTTTGATTTCTGGGTTTGAAAGAATGATTTCGATTTCAATTTTATTTTAAATTTCAGATTTGAGTCAATTTCCTGGGATTGAAGAAGAAGCTTTTTGAAATGAGGTACGTGGTTATAAATTTCATACCAATTTCGTTCATTCTCAAACATTTGATTCCTTCTTTCAGATTTCCATCGCTTTGTTTTCTTTTTACGTGTCTATCTATGATCTATGTATATTAATTAATTGGACATGTAAATATTTAGAAACGTAACTTAGGGGGGTATATTGAACTGAATATTTGGAGAGATTTTAGTTTTAGTGAGTTTTTAAAGGATTTGGTAAAATTTTGGTGATTTAGAAATTTTGTTATTAATTTTTTTGAAATCTCACCTAAAACCATGGGATTTGATTCTTTGTACTTTTAACTAAGAAATCCCATCAAATCTCACATGAAACTTTTAAATCAAATCCTAATCATGTTTTCAATAACACTAGATTTAGTGTATAATTTAAAATCATCAATTCAATAACACTAGATTTTGAAAGATATTTTAAAATTCATGTTTCAATAACACATGATTTGTCATTTAAACTCAAATCCCTCCAAATACTCATTTCAATACATCCCCCTTATAATCATTGTACTAAATCAATTTGTCATTGTTCCACCAACGAGAGTTTAACAATGATAAACTACATAGAGTGTATCAGTTCTTAAACTTTAAAAATTACTTAAATCAGTTTATATAATTGATTACTGCAAGTGGAGAATCACATAGTGCATAATAATCTCTAAATAATTAAATATTATATATGATCTGCATGAACACCAAAATAAGTTAGTACTTCGTCATCCATACTAAGTTATAAATTAAATTCATAAATTTGGTATGTCTTTGATGTTTTCCTTTTATTTATCTTCTTACAGTATTGATCAAGATATTATGTTCAATATTCACTTTGATGGATCAATGGTTATGAAGGATAAAACCTACGAATATGATGGAGAAATGATTGAGGTCAAAAATGTAGTTTGGAAATACTCTGAGATCAATTGGAAAAAATTTGAGGATCTCATGTTGGAAGAGAAAGTTTCAACACCAATTGCCATTATTTGGTATAAATGGCCAAGTGAAGGTATGTAGAAGGTTCAATATACATTTTATGGAGAAAGTATGGAGAAGAAGAAGAAAAGATTGGAGATGAAAGCAATGATAGTGAATCTGATTATAATCATGAGGCAGAGCCGTATCCTGACGCTTCAACTGATGCTCGATTCACATATCTTTGCAGAAGCTCCTAGGGAAAAAGAGGCAGAGAATGCAGAATTCGCAGAAGCTCCTAGGGAAAAAGAGGTGGCAGAATGTAGAAAAGAAATAGTTGTAAGGGAAGGAACAATTAGAGAAGAGATTAGAGATGAACGCAATGATAGTGAATCTGATTATAATCATGAGGCAGAGCCGTATCCTGATATTCTTGTCTCCACAGATGAAGAATAGGAGAGACTGAAACAACCTAAGAAGCCTAAGAAGTCTAAGTTTAAGTCTTCTAAAGATCTGTTTCATGGAGATTATGAACAAGAGCCTTATATTTGGTTATTCCAGAAATTCAATAGTGGGGATGAGTTTAAAAGCCAGTTGTAGAGGTATGCTTTGAAGACACAATATGATGTAAAGATGGCAAAGTCTGAGGGTCGCAGGATTGCTGCAGTCTGTTGTGAAGAGAAATGCAAGTGGAAGGTCTTATGCTCAGTGGAGGTTCCTATAAACAAGTGGATGGTGAAGGTGTGTCATAATGTTCACAATCACTCTAAGAATGGTAGAGTCAAATTATTAAAACATGTGTTATTGCACTTCTATTTAGAGAAGAGTTGAGAAAGAGAGTATACATGACACCAAATGAGATCAAATACTGCATTAAAGAAAGGTATGGATGCATTGTGTCAATGTATAAATGCTCTAAGGCCAAGAGAATTGCATTGGATGTGATTCTAGAAGACCAAGCGACACAATTTGCCAAATTGTGGGACTATGAAACTGAACTGCACAGATCAAATGATGGAATCACAACTGAGATTTTTACAATTCCTCTTAGAGGTGAACAAGTATTTGATCGGTTCTATATTTGTTTCCCAGAACTAAAGAAAATTTGGAAGAGATGTTGTAGGCCTGTTATTGGGCTTGATGGATGTTTTTGTTGATGGGATTTAAAAGGCGAGCTGCTTGCTGCTGTTGGTAGGGATGCAGATAATAAGATTTATCCATTAGCATGGGCTATTGTGGGAGGTGAAAATAATGATACTTGCGCTTGGTTTGTGAGCAAGCTGAAGTTTGACCTTGGTTTAGGTGAAAGAGATCACTTAACCATTATCTCTGACAAACAGAAGGTTAGTTTTCATTATACTGAGGTACTAACTATTGTACCCTTGTTTATAATGCAGGGAATTGTGAATGCAATAGCAGCTGAGCTTCCAAATGCAGAACACATAATGTGTGCGAGGCATATTTATGCAAATTGGAAGAAGAATTTCTCATCTTCAGAGTGCAAAGTTCTGTTCTGGGCTGTAGCTTACAGTTACAATGAGGGGGAGTTTAATGAGATGATGAAGCTAGTGAAAGACTATGATCTTGCAGCGTATGGAGCCTTGTTGAATGCACATCCTCAGACATGGTCTCGTGCTTTCGTTAATCCGGATTCATAATGCATGGATGTTCACAACAATCTCTCAGATAGTTTCAACAGAACAATAAGAGAAGCAAGGTTAAAACCAATTATCAATCTATTAGAAACTCTAAGAAAACAGATTATGGATAGAATCTCTTGAAGGCAGGCATAAGTTTGTGAGTGGGATGGTGAGCTTACACCTATAACTCTCAAAGTGCTGGAAATAGCAAGAGTTGCTGGGAAGTATTGTAGCACTATACGCAGTAGCTCAAGTCTGTATGAGGTGATTGAGCTTGAATCTGGGTATACTGTAAGCTTGTCAACCCATCAATGTATGTGTCATCGATGGGATCTCACAGGTAACTTATTTAAATTGTTGGATTATTTATATGATGATATTGTAAGTGACTGATTATAAATTTATTTTTCATGGTTTTCTGGCATGTTTCAGGAATTCCTTGCAAGCATGCTATTTGTGTGCTAAATGACAACAATCATGATGTAAACAAGTATGTATCTCCTTATTACGGAGGAGCTATGTGGAAGCAAACATATGCAGATAACATCAAGCCTGTGAATGGAGAGAAACTCTGGAAGAAATCTGGAAGGATTCCGATTGGAGTGCCTGATTTCCAGAGGCCACCTGGAAGACCCAAGACTTATAGAAGGAAGAAGGAGCCTACTGATTCTTCAAAAACCCCAGAAGGGAGGACAATTCATTGTTTGAATTGTGGTCAAACTGGTCATAACAAAGTAAAATGCAAAAATGAAAAGAAGACATCTCAGCCCAAGAATAAACGCGGTCGACCTCCTAAGAACCCTCAGCAGGTAATTTTCAGTTATAGGTACCAATTGTCCTCTATAGGAACAAGCTTGCCATAACTCATGTACCAATTATTCTCTGTAGGTACCAGTTCGTCGACCTCCTAGATCAGCTCGTACTACAGCTTCATCAAAGACAAATTCGATGGCAGCTTTGAAGCCTAGTTCGAAGAACACTTCAAAGGCAAGTTCGAAGAAGACTTCTAAAAGTGCAACCACCAAGCAGCCTCCAAAGAAGAAACAGAAGACTAAGGCTAGTTCCAGTCAACCTACACATATTGGTGATTCAAGTGCATTTGTCTTTTCAGCTGCATTAAGTGCTTCACAACCATTAGTGCCATCCAGTCAGCCACAAATACGCAAAAGGGGACGACCAGTGAAGGTTACCAAGAATGTTAATAGTCTTGCTGGTTGTGGAGTATTAAAGTGTCTTTATATTGGAAGAGTGTATGATGTTTGGGAAAAAAAGCTAAGGACATATCTAGCACTTCTGGAGAACAACGTGAAGGTTAAGTAGAATTTTTGTCTCTTGTCTTGATTATTTCTGATCTTATATAATGGTCTTGGATAATTTTTTAATTTGGCCTTATGTTTTATGGTCTCATTTAGTATTTTTTTATAACTTGTGTTATGGTATCTTTGATTTGGTCAGATACTTGTAAGACTTATTTTCACTCTTTCGTCTTTGATTATCTTTTGTTTGCTTTGATCTTGAAAATGCAAAATAAATTCAAACTGAAAATACAAAATAAAATCAGACCCAGAAAATTCAAAATGAAGAACACAAAATCTGGAAGTGGTTGAATGGTGTCTTTTAATTTATTTCTTAAATATTCATTTTGTAATTAGAACGTGAGGAAAAATAATAATCAGAGTTAACAGATGTTTAGTGTGTTAAAACATAATTAACAAGTAATTAGCAGACATTAACACTGTTTAAAGGATATGTCGTTGACTGTTAGTCAACTATTGATAGTGCTCAAAATTGGTAACTTTAAAGTTTAAGATAGTAAAATTATTTAATTGGAGGTTTGTTTTGGAAACACAAATAGTTAGATGTTTTAGTTGGAAAAAGTTGTGAAGTTGGAGGTTTTTTATGGTATTTTCTCTATAATTAATATAAATAAGAATTTGATATAACACAATAATAATCATATTGGTAAGTTGATCAGAATTAAAAGAAAAGTGTGGTGGAGAAAATTTAATTAAAGTGGCATTTCTGTTTGAAAAGACAAGGAGATTTATATGTAGTGTTGTGTGAAAGATATGGAACGGACAGCTTGTAGGGGCTTAATACAACCAATTGAAGATAAGTCATAAACAGAAAAGGTTGTTGTCTTTTACTTTCACTATTTTGTTTTTGTTTTTTGTATTTTTGTTATCATTGACTCATTGTTATGAACTTATGATGATTTCTTATTTTTCTTTACCATATTTACCTATAATCATGTTTATTGTTTACAAATTACAACCGATAGGATTGTGAATAACACAGAAAATGGAGGTATCCTCTTTTTAATCACCAATCTTGAAGGTGTAACATAGATTCATGTAGACATTAGCACTATATAAAAAGAGATGATAAGAAGACATAAACAAAGGAGATAAACTAGATAATGTTTATTAGTTGTGACAGTCGAACCAAATCGGAAAAGTTAAGAAATGACTAGTTAGTGGAGGAGGACAAAAGTAGAGTCAGAAGAAGATTTCGGATGAGTTTAAGAACGTGTATTTATGCAAATATTCAAAGCGTTGCATGACGCTTAGCACGTGAACTTGCTTCACTCTTCAACCTACAAGTGGACCCTCTCCATCCATGCGCCAATCCATTAATACTTATACTTCTATAGTTCTATATATGTATTATTTTAACATACTATTTAAGTCCAAGTGTTGACAAAACACACAAATGAGAGATCATCCCAACACGCTTACTCTCGGATTTTCTTTTTTTAGTTTGTAAGAAAACAAATTCATGTTTTCCTCTTATATCGTTTTACATGCATTTGATCTGGATTTAAATTAGTTACTTGTTACTTTCAAATTCTGTCTACATAATGTCGCAAGTAAAATGTGAAAAGTGAAAATTATTTTTATTTGTTTAAAAGTTTAATGTAGAAATTTATTACATGCAATGTTAGTTTTTATACGATAATTTTCAAATTTGGACTAAAACTGAGATCTAAACATTAATAAATCATTTTTATATTTTCTTGGAATTTTATTCTTATGTTTTTATCTAATTTATCCATATATTAAAGGGTGATTGACTTCAATACATATTTGCTAAATTTATCGCATATCTTTTTTTTTTAGTTAGGTGTTTGGAAATGTCTCTAACCATATTTGAAATTGAATCTAACGATGTTTTTTGAAAGTTTATTCTTATTTTTCCTTAAAAAAATATAAAAGATATAGTTTAATATTTTGTTGTATTATACGAGTATTTTGAGGAATCTTATCGGATGAATAATTAATGTTTGATAATTCATTAGTATAACATTTAAAGTAGTGATGATGTCTCAAACATCGCAGAAGTTCCCGTTATCTTTTCTATATATAGGATTAATTAATATTTATAGCTTTATTTGTATGTATAATTGTACATCCACCAACAAACATAAAACTGTATGGTGTAAATCCATATTTAAACCACATTCACACACACAAATAAAGTATATTTAGCACGTAGGATTCCGACAGAGTTTCATGGTGTTTGGACACTTTGTATATAGTGTTGGAGGTTGAGCTCAAATGCATAGGTGTTGGATTGTCGCTTCTTACTTTGTTCGTACGTGCAGGTGTGTTTGCATGTATATATTGTGTATGCGTGTGTATGGATGTATATATGTTGCCATGTTGGTATCCAACATATCTGGAAAATTGATGAGTCAGCTGATGGAAAAGATGAAAGAGAGGTTGGAGAAGATGAAGAGAAGAATGAGGCAACAGAAAGCAAAGCTTCATATCATCAGAATTTGCATCACTATGCTTCTTTCTTCAGATGATAACTCTTAATCTTTTGTATCTTCAATTCTTTTTTTCTTTTGTTACTTAGTTTTACCAATCGTCGCCATTTTTGATAGATTGTATAATAGTGTTATTGTGTAATCGTTGGACTTGTACAAATCTCTTAAGCTTGAATTATACAGAAGAAATTCGTTTTTTACTTCTTTGCAAATTTCAACGACATGATATATATCCTTAAGATCTCATAGTCTATTACCCGCTAAAGTCTAAACTTACCCTAAAAAGTCTATGAATATATTATTATATGTAGTATTCGTGTGTGTATGTGTCTATATTTTGGGTTCGACACATTTAAATGCCACACGTACTCGTGTGATTGATTGATAGAGTTTACGGATGCACTTATAACAGTACTGAATGGCTACAATTATTGGATACAAGGGTCAAGGTAAATATCAGTTTATTGTGGATAAGTAAATATTATCAAAGACTAGAAAAAATAATACAGTAAAATTTCTATAAATTAATAATATTGGGATCAATATATTTTAAAATATTTTATTAATTTATAGAAGTAATATTTAGTCTAAAATATTATTTTAAAATCGAAAAAAATTATTAATTTAGTGAGATATTAATTTATCGAATATTAATTTATAAAATTTTAACTGTATATTTCAATTATTTTCCACCAATATTAGTTCAACTCAACTTAAAGGAGAAAACTTAAATTATATGTTATAATAATTAAAAAAACCAAAAAAAAAACAAATAATGGTACTCGATAACCCGACCAGTACCAAGCACCAATGGGTAACAGCTGCATGAGGCATCTATCCATTTATTATTATATTAGTTTATGCGTCGCACTATATGAAACATCAACCAAGTGAAGTGGAAGGAACAAAGACACAACTGTTTAGTTTAAGTTCTTTCTATGTCCTACACATCTTTTACTTGTGAAAGTGATTAAACAAACGCATGATCCAAGAGCCGACAATTAATTGAGATGTGTTCATTTTCTAGGGGTGTTAATTGGGACAATCCAGCCCAAGTTTAGTCCCCAATCTGAATTATTTTCTAAAATATCTTGCGAGTCTAGCTAGTCCGAGCTAGATATTTTCAACTGCTAAAATTTTGTCCAAACCTAACCTAGTATTATTTAATTTGAATCCTTTCCACATTCATGAATTTTTTTTTTTAAACGGATTAGAAACTAAAACATACTTTCATTGGTCCAGAAAAGGCCTATCTTACCAGTTTTTCCTTCAGATTTTACAGCTTCCGAGCTAGGCTTCATTTTAAAATAGACAGCCCTATCAAAAAAAATTTCATAATGCTTCTTATTTTAGACACTATTTGTTATATATAACGTCAAATAATATCACACCATAGAAAACATACGATGGAGAGTTTCTATTGAAAACAAAACTATATATAATTTACTTTAAAGTTTAAAATTTTGAATTTATAAGAGATTGTGTGTTTGAACTTTGAAGCGTCCGCACAAACTTTGGTCCTATAGTTACAGACTGAATCATCATCTACTTTCCTATTTTGTTCAGGACGAAAAAAGAAAATCCATCTTCAGAAGAAAAAAATCTCCAACTTAGAATTGTCAAATCGGGAAAAAATCGAACAAAAAGATTCATGTAGTAACATGCTCTATATTTGAGCACTACGAATAGGAATGATATATATATGTATAAACACGTAACTGTGCAACTTTCCTATCATTAGGTTTTTTTTCTTCCTTTTTTTATGCCTAGAAAATGTTATAAGTGAGAGTGATAGGTGAAGGCAAAGCAAGCGAAGGAAGAAGACAAGAGAAGGAGAACAAGTTAACTCAGCTTTGTCTTGTCCATCTTCTGTAGAGTGGGACTCCACTCCTTTTGTTCTTGTCACCTCTATCTCTTTCTCTCCCATTTTAATTACAACTTTAGCCTCTCTATATATTCCACAACTCTCTGTACTTCTCCTTACTCCAAAAGTACTCATAATAACATAGAGAGGTTGCGAAATGAAGATGAAGATGTCGCAGAGACGAGACTGGTTGGGTCGGATATCGAAGCTTCGGTGTTGGGACTGGTGTAAGGAGCAGAGAACGCGTGCTTATATCATATGGAGGTGTTTGCTTTTCTTGTTACGTTGGGATGACTAATGATCGAACAAGAACAGTGATCAAGCTAAACGTACGACTCGTTAACACACTTTGTACAAAGTCCAAGAAATAATCGATGGAGAGTGATTTAGAATGTTTTAGTCTCTAGGAGAATCATATGTGTTTAAATGGTTTTGTTGGGGTCTCTAGGAGAATCATATGTGTTTATATGGTTTTGTTGGGGTCTTTTTTTGTTTAAGTACACTTTCTCTGTCTTTAATGTTAGTTACTTCAGTTATATAGTTCATCTACGAATACGTAAGTAAATCTGACAAAGCTGATGTTTATTGGACTAGTTAAAGGTCAAGAAGTATTAATGTTTTACCCAATTTGTATATCTTTCTTTTTTACTCTGCTTGTAATAATATTCTTTGACACCTTGATATATTAATATTGGACTTTATTAAATAAGATTAGGATTACTTCCAGAAAAAAAAAACGAATAATAGTTTAATTCATGACAAAATGCTTTAAAAGAGATTACTCGCTTGATTAATTTTCCACAGTTTCTGTGTGCAAAGACTAGGCCCCGGCGGAGACACATTATTCTGGCGTTGAATTTTCAACTTCTATTTGTCAATAAATATTTGATTAATTGATGATTGGACGTGTGAGGATACAAATTTATTCAAATAAAGATTTAGTAGATGAATATTGAAAACCAATTACAAACAAAATGTTGGCAAATATGATGTATGTTTGTACACATACTTTAATTTCAAATGTTCTTTACTAGTTTTTAAGACATAATTAGTCTAGTAATGTAGAAGTATTAAATTAAAATACCTAAAAAAAAAGTTAGGATAAATTTTGATATTATTTCTAATTGTTCATTCACGGAGTCTTTTTATTTTGCATTTTTCCTCTATTAGGACCTTTTTTTATATTAGAACTATTGGTCTTAATTACTAACCATATGTTTATTCATGCTTTGTAACTCATGAGCATGGATTTTTTTTAGACTAACTCGTCGTATTATATCAGAGACTTTATCCACATAAAAAAATATTTTACCTATAACCATGTTATCTTAAACCTGCAATATTCACTTAAAATCTCTAATATACATACACCAAGACTCAAGAGCAAGGTGGTCTCACTTCGCTATTTTCTTTATCCCTTTTATGTGATTAAAACAATATTGGCGAAGTGTACCCAACAGAAGGCATATTTTGATTAGGCCGGTTACGGCCCACGCAAGATCCAAATCAAATATATAGATATACGAAGGTTTGTTAAGAATAATAATTTAAACTCAATCGATGCATATAACCTTAGGCCTAGATTGGTTCTAGAGAACCTTTTTCAACATGTTAGAACCTCTTTTTCCTTCCATACCCTGCTACAATTATTGTTTTTTTCATTTTGTATACATAGTTGATAAACACACATACACACAAACCAACTAAAACTTCAAATCTGGACAATCTAGATGCAGTTTTCAAAACACCTAATTTGTGTCTTTAGTAAGAATTGGTCTTGTTCTTCAATCAATATCGTGATAACACTAGATGAACATAGCTTGGATATCAATTTATCCCATGTTCTATTGGAGTTTCAGGTTCCTTTATGAAGTAAACATCTTTGTTATTTAAGTTGAACTTACGTAATATTAAGCTGATGTCAAGTTTATCTTGCAGCTTTTTTAAGTTTGTTTGTTAAGAGATAGTTTAACTGAAAAACAAAAATGGTCTGAACATGATGAGTTTGAGAATGCATATGATTGCGATATGCATGATAAAAAAAAAATAGCATTGGAGGGAATGAGATGCCCACGGATTACACGCATACATAAGGATGGAACAGTGTCTCCAATGCTCCAACTACAACCCACAAAAGGAGAAAGATAACAATGTGACGTGGAAATATTCACTCTTTGGAATAAAATTGTTTTAGAAATTAAATTTCTTCTTTTTGTATTTATGTGCACAGAACTGAACTTAGGTTCCCTTTGGAAAAGTTGATGTTGACCTTTTAAATTCTTCTTGTACGTAAGGAAAATCTAAGAATAATAAAAACCGGACTCCTAAACTGAATGGGCTTTAAAAAGGAAAAGCACATCTAAAAGGGAAGACATACGAAATCGAAAGGCCTAAAATTCTGCAAATTGTAAGATTCTAGATAGCTACGACCAGTCATGTATTTATATTCCAAATGTTTCACAAAAATTCTTCTAGGTGTATGATTTTGAATAATTGTTTTTTTCTATTTTTCAGTGTCAAATTTCCAAAGTGTCAGTGTTTAAGAAACTCTTTTTGTTCTTGAAGTTTTAATTTAACATATAGAACTTTATAATTAATAGGTTTTTGGTCATTTATTTATGTTTAATAAGAACAAATAAAATATCCTCAAGATTTCAGATCCGATTTGCTAAATAAAATGTAGAAATGAATTACGATTTAAAAAGGTCACCAAGCTTCATTAGATATAATATTCAATGGAAACATATAATTAATATTTTCACAAGGATTAATGCTAGATGTGTAGACCAAATATCATATATATTTATTTTCAACTGTTTTTATAATATATTAAATATTATAATTATTTATATAACACACTACATGCTTAAATCCTATTTTTTATTAAACATATAATATCAAATGATATTTTTTGTTAAAAAACAGTATCCAAAAATTAGTTATTTATTGTTTGGAGGGAAACAAAAAAAAGTCTCATGAAAATAGTGTAAATAATAGAATGCAAAACGATTGATGGAAAAAAACAACAAAAAAAAAAGCAAAAAAAAAAATTAATTACTCACTGAAGTTGGACCAATAAAATCTGTAAATAAAGACTTTGCGCACCACATAAAGATTTTTTATTTTATAAAAGCTTTTATGGAAAGATTCGCCATTTTCTCCAAAGTATAATAATAACACAATTTCCATTTGCGTCGCAATACGATAAATAAATACAGAGTATTGAAGGGAATATATAAAGAGCAGCCTTTGGTAGCTGCCATTGTTAATCTCAAGCTTTGATTTGTCATCTTTCCTCTTTTAACCGCTCAAAAACCATTCCACTCTAGTCTAGTTTATTTAGTGCCAATTTGGAATACTATCAATTAAAGATTATTGTTTTTTTTTTCAATTTTTAATACTATCAATCTCTTTTTTTGGTTAATATTTCACAATTAATCTTGGCCGATGATATTTTATAATTTATCAGTTGAGCAATTTTCATGGCCGGCAACAATATATTAACTAGGAGAGTATCACGCAATGCGGTGAGATTTTTTTGTAGTTGATATATTTGGGGTTTTTTTTGTGTGGTTTTGATGTTTTTAATTATTAAGTTAGGTTTTTATTTTTTCACCGGACACAAACTTTACCGAAAAAAGACATAAACTTTACTGAAAAGAGACATCAAATAATTTATAACTAAAAAGAAATAAAAACTGAAAATACAACTCATTTTCCATTTCAGTATAATTTGTCGAACTATATAATAGACGGTAAAGATATCATATGTGGTAGTTTTGCCGGTCTCTCTATTGTTTTGTTAAATTGTAGGCAATAAAACAAATTATTACAGAAATAATCTTTGTATGTGAAGTTTGGAATTGTCATGCATCAATGTTTTGAAATTTGCGAAGTTAATATTATAATTGGATGATAGTCAACAATCGTAATTAGGTGAGTTCGTATACGAACAAGGAAAATAATAGATTTGTGTGTTAGCGAGTAAAAGACTTTTGAAAAAGAAACATTGTCAAAATCACTTTTTACGTTGTATTGTTCTTTAGTGTTTAAAAATATATATATATATATATATATATATATGATTCTCTATAATTTTATAAACTCGTGTACGAAGTTTTAATAATAAAGAAATGTTAAAAGAAATTAAATAAAATTTTTTAATACAAAATCTAACTAGTTTTATAAATTCTAATGTCGAAGAAATGAGAACGGTAAAACATTCAAGGATGGTTGTTGTTTTTCTTTTGATTTTTTAAAACATATATGACATACATAGATTAACTTACGTGAAAAATGTTGATGTGGTTGAAGAAAAAAAGGTTAATGTATCAATTCTGGAGAGGATTCTTCCATCTACTATATTATTGTTATATATAGGATTAATGGAAATGAGAATCTATATGTGTTCTAAACACATGTATTATCAGAATTCAGAACATCGCAATTGTAGACCAAAGAAAGAAAAAAAATAGTTTTTTTTTATATTTGTATTTCTTTTCTTTTTTTTTGTTTTTATGACAGAAAAAAAGAAATAAAATACAAATATAAAATATATATATATATATATTTATGTATATGTATAAAAGAAAAACATTTTTTCTTCTCAAAGTGAATATAAAAATTGTAAACAAAAAAAAAAGGGAAAGAAAGACATCAGATGCTGTCTCCTTATAACATTAATTTGTTTAATACCATTCAGTTCATCACATCCTTCTCCTAGATGGGTTATGACTCGACGTGTGTACAATCCAATTTAATGGATGGGTCCATGAATACTTGATTTTTATAATATAGTTTGATAAGAATAAAAAAGTATTTATAATGGCTCTCACAACTGTACGAACGTCATTTATGATTGATCCAACCTTCTCCACACGCTTTTGCTCTTGTGTACGGAAGATCCTACATTAAGCTGCGCGTGCATTTTCTTCAAACTCGTGTTCATTGACACACACTTCTTAACTTACTAATTTACTTACTTACTAATTTACTTACTTACTAATTTATTTCTTATTTGTTCGAATACCTCCCTTTCCCAACCTAAAGATTCCTCCTTTCACTTTTTAGTTTTTACTATATTTGTTCACGTATTTTATTCACTTAATAAGCTGTAACTTTGATGCTATGTGAAAGATAACGTATAAATAGATATCTCGTATAAACAGCTTTTATATTGAGGGCTCGAACTCATAAAATCCTTGTTTGCTATATATATTACTTATCTACAATAAACTTTATTTTTATATACAAAACAAAACTCTTTTAAAGAACATAAAAATGTTTTATCTTTTAAATACGATTTAACGTGAACAAAAACACCCAACAAAAAACACCTAATGATGAGGGCATACTATGCTTATATATATAGCCTCGTCGTTTTCTTTTGGTCGATAAGGATTTGGTTTAACCAATTCATAATATTGGGCATACTAATTAAGTGTTATAATCCAAAAGACGTTTTTTTTTCAAATCAGGGGAATTTAACTGTTATAATTAATTTCTTAGCTTCATCCAATAATATGAATGCGTAAATGTAAGGCCAAGATATACCAAATACAACAAAAAGCAAGAAAAAATATAGTATTTATTTTTTATATAAACAATACACATAAGTGTGTGATATCGTGGCAGAAGGAATGAAAACTTTCGGTTATCGTGAACTCGTAGTCAATAGGTATCAAACAATTAATATAAGCGAATATCAACTATACAAACATTTATATTATAATTAAAAAAAAAAACTTTTTTGTTTTTTTCCCTTTGTGGGTAAATAATATGTCACACACACCCCACATGTACGTCGCAAAAAACTCCGGGGAACCATCACCACACATAACGAAATTTCAAGGACTCATCTTTAATCCCCACACTCCAAAAAGCTTCAAATGATCAATGGCCAAAAACATTTGTTCATATCATATTGTGGGCCGTACGTCCACTTCCTCCGCCGTAAGACGCCGCCCCAACGGTGGTCAAACAGTTCTCGTCAACAACAATATTTTTCATTTTGTTATTATTATTATAAAACTTCTCAACGATGATTTCGCTTGGTCTCGCTACAAGTTTCTCCCAAGCCTCGTTCGCTTCTTTTTCGTTACTTTTCAAGAACACCTCCGTCGCATCCACACGATGTATAGAAAAGTTCCACTTCTTGTTTAACCGTTGAATCTTTTGTATCTGTCGACAAGCTAATATCTCTGTGTTCTCTTTAATCTTTTCAACCGCTACGTCAAGCATCTTCTTTTGTGTGTCACTGTCCACTTGAGATTCACAACTTAAGTACTCGTGAAGCTCGGGGACTCCGATGGCTCGTCGTATTCCCTTAGAATAGTTCGCTTTCGGATTGAACATTTCTTTAACTTCTTTGAGTAACCCTGATTCCATCATGCGGTCAACACGTTTTGAGACGAAGGAGTTAAGAACTGGTAAAGAAACGTCTACCCAAATGAAACAACAATCGTAGTTGTTTAACAAGAACCCTGAGGTATGATTAGCAAGTGCTTCGATGTAAGAGTTTGATCCACCGGCTACTATAGGAAGCTTATTGTTAGCTGAGATTTTTGAGATTGCTTGTGCCGCAAGGCGGCTATATTTAGAGGGCGTTAGGTTTCCAGCTTCGGAGTCAAACACTCCTAGCAAATGGTGAGGCACGCCTTGGCATTCCTCAGGCGTGACTTTGTTTGTGAGGACGTCAAGACCTTTGTATAGTTGGATCTTGTCAGAGTTTATGATCTCTCCTTGAAACCTAGTTGCTAGGTCAATGGCTAGACGGGACTTGCCACAACCCGTAGCTCCCATCACGAAGACGACCTTTTCTTTAGGCCGACGGAGAAAAGAGTTGACCTTGGCCCTTAATAGCTTATTCTTGATGCTCAAGATTGGTTGTACCTGCTTCAGTGGTGAGGTTGGGAATTTCATAATGATTTGACTTTTTTTTGGTTGCGAAAAAAAAAATGTTTTTTTTTGTTTTTATTCCTTTTGGAAAGATCACCTCAACGAGTCGTGGGTTGTCAAAAAAACTTCAAACTTGTGCGTAGATATAGATTAGAAATGAGAGAAAAGGAAAGAGTTTTGAAAGAGATTGGTGAAAGGGAGGAAATGCTTTACAAGTATTTCCTAAGCTTTGAGGTACAAGGAGGCTCTATATATACACCTAGACACATCCGTGTTTCCTTTGACTTTAGTCTAAGAACTTATTAAAATAGATTTTAGAGACCTCCATCTATAGAAAATCCATAAAGACTAGCTGGTTATTTTACAACTAAAACTTAAACAAATTAACAGAAAGAAATACGAAAACCTATGACCTAAAAGAAAATTCTCCTTTTAGTTTTGTTTATGAATAAAAGTATGCTTAAGAACTATAAGTATAAATTGGTTTATGAATGGTTAAAACAAATAAATCAACTACCAGAAGGAAAAACGAAAACCTTTGACAGCAAAAAAAAAATCCCCTTAATAGCTTTTTTTTTTTTTACCAAATTCATAGGTTTTAACCATTCATAAACCAATTTACACTTATAACAAAAAAAAAACTTATAGTTTTACCCAACGAATTCAATTGTTCAAATTAGTTATGATTAAACTAATTTTATTTTGTTTTAGTTCTCTTCAATATTCGTACTAATTTATTATATTTTAATTGGTCCAATTATGAACTTCGAATTTTAGGCCTATTTTCTTAACGTGGATGATGACTTAAAATCTTAAAATTTAAAAACCCTTTTACAGGTAAAAAGGAATATCTCCAGTAAATTTGGTAATTAAATTATTTTAGTTATTTTTGTGTAAGAATGCTTAAAATCTCTGAAACCCTGTGGGGGAAAAAAAAAAAGGTAAAGGTTCCGAATACATGAAAAAAAAGACGGTGTTATGTATTTTATCTTCCGTCATAATTTCGAGGCTTTACGTCATTTCGGACGCAAAGCTGTCCAAGCGAGTGTGGGACATCACAAAACTTTTAATTAATTAACGTTTAACAACATTGTAGCCCCACAAATTTTATTGAACACATCTTATATATATATATATATAAAGTGTATATTCATACTATTATTGCTCCACGAGGGGGAATATGTAGGAAGGTGATGGCAATTTTTAGGTCAATATCAAAGCGAAGAGTTTATTAAAGTTCCAACACAACCTAAACTCTCTATTGTGTTTATTTGGGTTTTTGTTTAAAATATGAGTGCTGTTGTTTATATGTTCTATCCAGTAACAATAACGTCAGTAGTCATATACCAATTTATTCTTTGTCTCTTTTGTTGTTGTGGTAAACATTTGATAGCTCCAATAACAAAACAAAAATTGTCTCGAAGCCGAGATAAGGGTTTTTATTGTATTGATTATGTAAAATATTCTACCTGTATTTTGTTGGTCTCTTTAATTTATCTTTCTCTTATTATTGCAGAATTAGTCTATTCCATAATAAAAATGATGCACATTGGTCATATTCAAATTAGATCATACTGTATATTATTAATTTCATCAGCTCGATAATTATCCGTATTTAATATTTATTTGGAAAAAAAACTCCAAGAATTTTTATTGACAGAAGTCACTAAATTCTAATACAAAAAACTATCTATGCTTAGTCAAATCAAGTGGAGAATTTGTGGTTTATAATTAGGATTCCCAAGGCTCTCAATGAATATTTTAATACTAATTTATTCTTACTTTGTTAATTTATTATTACTTTGTTCTTTGATTCTATCCGTGGAGTGAAACAACGTTGCCTACAATTTGGGTGGACTTGATATTTTCGAAATTAGTGGAAATCGAGAATTGAATTTCCCATTTAGTGGGTTCTGAATTCTGATTCTTAATTATATTTTCTTATATTTATGAAGTTACGTAACCTTTATTTTGTATCCTGATTAAATCCTTTTACAGAAAACTAATAAAGTCTGGCTAAACATAAAAACTTTTTTTTTTTTTTTTTTTTTGAACGACTCTAAACATAAAAACTTATAAACAATAGCCAATACTTTACACTCGAGAAGCTACAACAACTTATCTTGAAATAAAACATACTCTCACCGTTTTAATTTGTTGGATGTTTTAGATTTTTTAATAAAGATATGTATTTTCCTATTTTCTATGCAGAATTGGATTTTTTTCTATCAAAAGTTCAAAGTTTATCAAATTAACATGAAATTAGACTTCAGTTCATTGATCCAAATATAATGATTCAGATAGTTTTTTACCGGTTATAGATTGTGTGATTCAGTTCGAGATTGATCATTAAAATATGCTAAAATCTAAAAGAAATTTTTGTGTGGTTAAAGAGTGTCAAAATTTACCCAAAGATATAAACCAAACCATAGGTTCAGGCAGCTAAGTTAGCATCTTGTCCTAATCAATTTTATCTTATCTTTAGAAAAATGTAAGCTACGTACACTTTGTTTTCTACCTATTTAATTATAATATATTCTTCTACTAGATTACATTCTTTTCTTAATTAGTGCTCTAAGTCAACTCGTGCAGGATTAGCCATTAGGCTGTAGTAATAATGGTCTATGCGATTTAATTAAGAAAATGTACCTCGACATAATGTGGCTCCTCACATATTTTATTAATTTCAAGTATTATTTTAAAATTCAAATTTAATTATAAATATCATATTAAAACACCTAATGGAGCATAATCATTCACTTATGAACCGTCAAAGGAGTGGTTCTAGTTACTTGAGGTTGTTTGCTTAATTAATTATGCTTATCTTAATCGCATGGTTTGTCTTCCTCATGAAGAAAGATTAATTATACCCTCTCGTTCGATTTGCCGCTTCTTCAAATCATAATTGCTCTTTACAATTTGGAAAGAAATCATTGTTTTTTTCCCACAAAGATAATTCTTTTATTGAAATATTTTCAAAATTCAACATTTCCTAACAATGAAGATACTATTTTGAAGAAGATACTATTTTGAAGAGTCATTAAAAGTACAATAAAAATCAGAACTTTTAATTGACTTAGCAAGCTCGAAAAAATTAGATCCCCCTAATCAATGAACTAATAGGAAGAGGGAATTATAAAAAAACTTTAACAAGAATGGCAAAATCAAATCTCACACTTAACCTCCATTTCAGGAAACTCAACGGAACCATAAGTTCAATCTAATCAACCTAGAAAATTCTTTTATTGAAATATTTTCAAAATTCACATTTCCTAACAATGAAGACACTATTTTGAAGAGGCATTAAAAGTACAATAAAAATCAGAACTTTTAATTGACTTAGCAAGCTCGAAAAAATTAGATCCCCCCTAATCAATGAACTAATAGGAAGAGGGAATTATAAAAAAACTTTAACAAGAATGGCAAAATCAAATCTCACACTTAACCCCCATTTCAGGAAACTCAGCAGAACCATAAGTTCAATCTAATCAACCTAGAAGATTCTGCAAGAGCTTCAACTATAGAGATCGCAGAGCTTGAAAGATAAATATCTACATCAACAAAAAAACCACCAAATCCAACTCAATAAAATCATCTTCACACAAACCATCCGATAAAGAATAAGCCATCAACAAAAGGAAACCCTCGACTAAAGGAGAGGAAGATTAAAGGGAAAAATGTCATTTAAATCGCGAATTTATGTTAAAACGCCATTTTAATCATGAACTCTGTGGAATGCCATTTTAAACATCAACTTTCGTTGATTTCATTTTTTATACATAAAATTTTTGTTAACTAGGCTAAACTGGACATGTCGTTAAATCCGCTAACAGAGCTACTGACAGACGTTACTTTGCTCCGTTAGTGATAAAACGACGTCGTTTTAGACAAATATTTATTATCATTTAAATCACAAACTTTCAAATTTAGGCTATTGAAAACATGAACTCTGTAAAATAGATCATTTAAATCATGAAGTTTGTAATATAAGCCATTTAAATCATCAATTTTCATTGACTAAGTTTTTATGCATCAATTTTCGTTACTTTATAGTTAACAACTCTATGTTAACCGAAACCTAGGCACCAAATTTTTAAATTTTTTAGAAATTAAATTTTGTTACTTTATAGTATGATTGGAGATGCCTTAATTTAATAGCTCACCTGAAAAAAAAATATACAGGATAACCCAATAACACAAATTAAGCGGGATGTACGATTTTAATCAAACCCTAGAAGAGAAAAAAAGAAAAAGAAAACTCGAGATCTGCGAGAGAGTGGAGGCCAGACAAGGTTATGGTTGGCGAGCCAGGCGTAGAGAATGCGGACTAGAACTTTCCACTGAGAGTACTTCTTGTAGACACTCGACAGTTGCGGTATTTTCTTTCCACTTTTCCTCATTTTATCACCGATATGTTGCTGCGATGACATCGTCTGAAAATTGTCCTTACTTTTATGTTTCCAACCTTTCTTATTCGATTTAGAAGCTCTGGTTCCTCCGCTTGGTGTTGCTGCTTAAGGCGAGCTATTAAATTAAAATCTTCAAATGAAACTTAAAATCTAGGGTTTCGGTTAACAGAGAGCCTTTTACGATAAAGTAACGAAATTTGATGCTTAAAAAACATAACCAATGAAAGTTGATGATTTAAATGGCTTATAGTACAAAGTTCATGTTTAAATTGGCCTACATTTGAAAGTTTGTGATTTAAATGACATTAAAAATTTGTCTGAAACGACGTCATTTTGGCACTAACGGAGTAGAGTAACGGCTGTCAGTAGCTTTGTTAGCGGATTAAACGTCATGTCAAGTTTGGCCGGGTCAACGAAAATTTTATGTATAGAAAATAAAATCAATGAAAGTTGATGTTTAAAATGGCCTTCCACAAAATTCATGATTAAAATGGCGTTTTAGAGTAAGTTCACGATTTAAATGACATTTTCCCGAAGATTAAACCATCACAAGCATGAAATCAATTCTGATAAAAAGACCACAAGAGAAGACAAAAGAAAACACAGGAATTTGCAGACTGATCCACATCGTTGACTTAACAAGTCCGGCGCCTCCATTTTCACACCGAAAACACAATCCATCAGTATTATCATTTTCCATCAGATTGAGCCAGATCTGCCAGTCACTACCGAAAGAAGACCTCAAACAGTTACAACTTATTTTACTAAGAAAAAAAGAGAGAAAACAAAAGAGAGACCGATACCGATGCTGTGTGAGCCACCAACCATCCATCTTCAGACAAGTTGAGACGATGGAAGATGCGGTAAGGATTTTTAGCGAGAGAGAAATTTTATTTTTCTAATTGAGATCATTGGTTTATTAGGGAATACATCTAAGGGAAAATAGAAATCAGAATTTGACAATATTCTAACGATGAACTCAACACTCTGAATTATATATTTTGAATCTCATGGAAAAAAAATCAGTGATCGTCCATGTTTCAAACAAAACAAAATAACATTGAGTAAATCTATTTTAGATTAAAAGTTTATTTTGGCTGTTAACTATTTTTCATCACAAAGTTCAAGATTTTCAGTTATAGCAACACTACCAATAAAACTCTTACCTAAGAGGCTAAGATATCATGAGAGATTTTTGGACTAGTTGTGGGTTGCTAAAATGTATAATCTAAACCTATATGTAACTTTAGGGTGGATATTTCGATATCCGTTCGGGTTCAGGTTGAGTTGGACATTCAGATGTTTGGATTTAGAGATATAGGATCTGTTCGGATATTTCATAGTTTCAGATCGGACTCAGATAAAATACATCCAGGTTCAATTATTTTTGGGTATATCTGAAACTCAAGTATATCCGGTAGTTTCAGATTTTATTATCCGAACTTGCTAAAAACTGAATTTATTCTGAAGTACCTAAAGTTACATTGATCCGAAATAACACCAATCCCACAAAGTGATTCAATGTCTACAAATGCTACAAAACATTCATGTCTTTAGATATTGAGGAAGGTCACACAAAGTGATTAAAAATTTGTTAGCCCAACAACTAGAGCAGTTGATCGATCAGGTCGACATAAAGGTTGGAATGAAGGTAATTAATCTCTCGCAAGGAATATGTTTTCAGATATTATTTTTAGTTATAATTAAAAAGATATATAGTAGTAAAACTAAGAGAAAACAAATATAAATTATGAATTTTATAGAGGTTTCTTGGAGGTTGGATCTAATATCTAAATCGACACATAACATTCAAAAATTTAGAATTAAGAAGATATATATCTTTTGTATATTTTTCTCCAAGCACTGTTAGCTAGTTATTCTTACCAGCGTACCTAAAAGAATAAACAAGAAATGTATTAATCCTACCAATGTTTTTTTTGTTATAACTAATATACATTAATTAAAAAAAAAGAAGATATAAAATAAAGGATGGTAGTAAAGGCACAAATGATCGTTTCAGACGTGTAACCACACAATCTATGCGTTATATAAGTATTGTTTAGGTGCCCAAAGTTTTCAAATTTTCTTTTCAAATGGAAGGAATCATTAGGAACATAATATACTTTAACATTATCTACTAGACAAAACAACTTGCCCAAAATATATATGTATAACTTTATTTTAGCATTATCCAATATTTATACAAAAGATTCGATTTAGTCTTTCGTTCATTTTCTTATGTTAAAGTTTCTTGTGTCCATTCATTTAAACTCGTAAAATTGGTTTTAAGAGATTGATTTTGTTTGCTTTTTTATTTGGGTATGCGCGATTTTTTTTTTAAGCTTGGTTGAGGAATGGATCGATTAGGCTAATTACTGATTTTTAATCCCGGCATCATCCATCTTCGAATTATTTAAGCTACTATTTTATATAAGTTTTTTTATTTTTTACGACAGATAATTATTTTATTGACGAGATTAAATACGATTGTGATACAAATGTTTTGTTAATAAAAAAAGTGGATAAATACAATTAAAGAAAAATAAATTATTATGTGGTTTATATAATTTGATAAAAGATAAGCTGCTTTATTATTGCTTCTTATTATATAAATAAATTGTATGTCTTCAAATTTCTCTTTCTATTCTTTGATGTCTTTGTAAACGCAAGAGTTACCGTTATATTTGGAAACTGATTATGAAACTGAGTCACAAAGTGAGACAGGGTTTCTTCACAATAAAAAACTTTTTTTATTAGAAATCTATTTAGTGCACTTACAAGTTTCACTCAAACAATTATCTAATCTCTCATGTTCATGAATTTCTACACAATCCAAGAACCTCTCAAGAAACCCCATAACCTTAATGTCTAAGAATTCTCTTACTCTTTTGTGCTCAGCTTTTCTAAAGGCTTAACACCCTATTTATACTTAAATAGATCGTGACTATATAACAAGCCAATTTCCTATTCTAACATTAATAGAAATATACAATTTCCTTTTTCTTTAAGGATAAGGAAAATTTTCTTTTCTCTTCATGTTTCCTTTTCTTCCTATGAAAAGGAAACTCTTCAGTCTTCTAGAATCTTCTCCAAACTTCTAGTGCCTGTAGCTATCCACCATTAGACTGACAATGTTGATTTCCATAAGCCTACTTCGCTTTGCTCTGATATGCTAAACTACTTCGTGTAGTACTTTGACTTAGTACAAAAACTCAACCAAATGTTGCATCTTCAATCTCCCCCTTTTTAACCTTGTGACTCACAAGCATCTGCAATTATAATATTCCAAGAATGTATACACATGCAAATGTTCTTCAACCAGAATTTGAACAGAAAATATCCAAGTCTGAGACTCCCCAATAATTCATCACACCAAAAACCTTTTTTCCATAACTCCCCCAGAAACTGACACATCTTATCCCCCTGCTTGTGAGCACATAGGTTAAAAATTTCTTAGATCCCTAGCCACATTCTTCTTCCCATTGACGTAACTCTCGCTAATAACCACCAGAGAAAAACATTGGATTTGATTTTGAAAGATTTCCTTTAAATCCAAGACCATATCGATCAGATTTACCAATGTTTAGAATATGATCTAACTGCTTTGTGTCATTATTAAGCATCCTCACATTCTTGTGAATTTCTTCAAGTTGTACTCTATCTTGTGATGCTTCTTCTTCTTTCTCTTTTGCATATTTTTGTGTTTCAGCAACCTTAGCCTCCAACTTGAGTTTCTCCCTTGTCAACACTGAATTCTCCTCAACTAGTTTAACCCATTGTTCATAAAGCATCTTATAGTTGACACTTTCTAACTTGCTACAACCTTCTGTTGCAGGTTCTGATGCACGTTCTGTTGGAGGTTCTGATGCAGATTCTGTTGCAGGTTTTGTGTCATGTTCAATATCTGTTGTAGTTGCAGTCATATTGTGAGAGTGTCCACTTCCTAATATTCTAGTTCCTAGCCTTCCTGGCGTACTTTCTGATGCACCTTGATATATATCAGATTTCTTTATCCATATCTGACTATGATATCCATTCCAAAAGAATTTTCCTTGATCTTTGAGTCTACTTACTCTTTCTCTGAATCTGTAGCAATATGTTTTAATGTGCCCATGCTTTCCACAAAATAACATCCAGTTCGTCTGGCTGCATTATTTTCAAATTTGTTTTGATTTGGTGGAGAAACATCTTCAGCTACAAACTTGATTTGCCCTGTTTTAGATCCTTCTTGTCCAGTATATCCCAAACCTCTGTTAAAGTTTCTAGCTCTTGTAGAAGCAGTCAGCTTGTCATTCCTTAATGTTAAACTCTCTTGACTGAATTTATGTTTAGCTTTAAACTTGTTATGTAGTAATTCAACAAGTGCATCAAGGCAGCGCTTCTCTTTTACTAAGCCTTGATTTTCTTGTCCAATCTTAACTAGTGTCTCACATACCTCCTCATAAAATTCGGCAAATTCAACTTCATGATCTTCCACAGACTCAGACCCTGACACTTTTTCACCACCTTCAAATTCAGCTTTTCCCAAAAGTGTAACAAAATTATTTACTTCGTCTTCAACATCACTTTCTTTTTCTGAATCTTCTATTTTTTTCATAGATTTTTTTTTTCTTATTTTCTGATTACTAACACATTCATGCTGAATATGTCTAATACCTTTGCACCCAAAACACTTTACTTCTCTTTTCTTGAATGTAGGACATTCATATTTGAAGTGTCCATACCCTAAGCACTCATGGTATTGCATATTTGTCTTCTTAATAGCTTTATCATTTTCTGCATTCTTTTTGATTGAGCTGAACCTCTTATATCCTTGTTCTTTTTCTACCTTCCTTAATAGTTAATTAAATCTTTGAAACAACAAACTTAGAGGATCCACTTCTTCTCCTTCTTGAGTTATTCTTTCATGAGAAGTCAATGCCAAACACTTTGATTTTTTCACCTTTTTTTCATCCTCTAATTCCATCTCATGAGCTTGAAGCATTCCGACCACATCTCCAAAGCTAAGGTCTTCCGTGTTATGTGACACACTTAAGGCAGTTTTGTATGCCATGCATCTAGAAGGTAAACATCGTAGAAACTTCTTTATTAGTTTCTTATCTTTGTACTTCTTTCCAAGTATCAATGCTTATTGAGCCAAATAACTTATCTTTGAACTAAAATCATAAATTGAATCACGTTCTTCCATCTTCAGATTTTTGAATCTTGATGCTAACATGTCTTTCCTTGAGTTATTCACTTTTGTAGTTCCTTCAAAGTGATTTTGCAAGATATTCCAAGCTTCTTTTGCTGTTTCACATTCTTGAATTAGTTCAAACTGTTTTCTTCCAATATTAATGTGAATAGCGGTGAGTGCCTTGGCGTTGTATCTTGATTTCTTCAATTCATCATTAGTCCAGTCCTCCTCCGGCTTAGCAACTTCGGCTCCTGATTTATCTTTGATTTTTGGTTCTTCCCAATTTTCCAATATGGCTTTCCAAGCATAGACATCAATACCTTCTATAACTGCCTTCATCCTTGATTTCCAAAAACCATAGTTTCCATCATTCAATATTACTCTTGAACCGATCTCAAGTCCATGATAGCTCTCCATCTTCTCCACAGGGTCTCACCTTTATGCAATCCTCACAAGTGACCGCTTTGATACCAATTGTAAATGGAAGAGCTACCGTTCTTTTTGGAAACTGAGTCACAAAGTGAGACAGAGGTTTCTTCACAATAAAAACCTATTTATTAGAAATTTTTTTAGTGCACTTACAAGTTTCACTCAAACAATGATCTAATCTCTCATATTCATAAATTTCTACACAATCCAAGAACCTCTCAAAATAAACTCCTTAGTCCCCTTAAACATTATGCTTTTTCTCAAGAAACCCCATAACCTTAATGTCTAAGAATTCTCTTGCTCTTTTGTGCTCAGTTTTTCTAAAGTCTTAACACTCTATTTATATTTAAATAGGTCGTGACTATATAACAAACTAATTTCCTATTCTAACACTAATAGGAATAAACAATTTTTTTTTTCTTTAAAGATAAGGAAATTTTCTTTTTCTCTTCATGTTTCTTTTTTCTTCTATGAAAAGGAAACTCTCCAGTCTTCTAAATCTTCTCCAAACTTCTAGTGCCTGTAGCTATCCACCATTAGACCGACAATATTGATTTTCATAAGTCCACTTCACATTGCTCTGATCTGCTAAACTAATTCGTGTAATACTTTAACTTAATACAAAAACTCAACCAAATATTGAATCTTCAGTCTTTGCATAGATTTTGGACTGAAATCCCTACATTGTTTCGATTAAGTAGGTTATATTAATTATATTAATTTACTGAAGCATTAGTTTTTTGTTACATAATTTACTCTAAATCTTTTTTTTTATTCTTATGGTGAAAAGAAATAAAAACTTGTAGTGGAAGTAATATATATATAGCTACTGATATTGTCAGCCGATGTTAGTGATTACTGGAACGATGGAAGATCCATTATACTACTAACATAGTATTATATATTTTACGTGGACATAAGAGTTTTTTATTTCCAAATAATTAAGATGGCAAAAATTTTAGAAAATTTCTGATGCCAATTGTTGGTGATCACATGATAATAAACAACTGATGATTGCACAAGAAGTCGTTGCTAAGTGATTCTCTGAGCGTGCGGGTTTGACATCATTAACAAGTCTAAAGTTTCAATTGTTAAATTGCTGAAATAATTATGGGAAAAGTGATGATGAATGGATGATAGTGATACTAACAATATTTTAAAAGGAAAACTGAAAATAAAGGATTTTTTTGATATATTTTATCTATTTCTATCTTTTAAAATAATGTTTGTCCATCTAATTTTTTTGAAATATTTAACTCTATTATACTCTTGTGTTTTAAAAAACCCCTAACATAGTATAAACATTCTTTAAAAAGAGAGTTTAGTTTTGATTTTTGATTTTTTATAATATTAATATTAGAGAAATTAATCAAGCAAAAGGGAAAGAAATCACCCTAATTCTAAAATTCTCAAATTGCGACTAGAATTTTCTCATTTCCATTTCAAGTCTGGCGGCTTCAGCTTCCATCTCCTGCAACTTCAACTACCATTTCTAGTGGAATCAGCTTCTATCTCTGGCAACTATCTCTGGCGACTATCTCTGGCGACAAGAGCTTCTATCTCCAACAGATTGAGGAAACATTAATGAAAGAAGAAGAACCAAAACGAAAAGAAACTATAAACCCTATTTTTAAACATAATTTAACCAACAAATAGCAATAATTTTAATTTTAACATTTTAAACTATTTTCTTATTTTAAATCTTAAATATTTCCATAATTCCTTAATTTCTAGATTTACTTTCCTTATTTTTCGATTCAGTTATTATCTTTATGAAAATTTTAAAACTTTCAGAATATACATTCTAATAATTTCAAAATATATATTATAATTGCTATAATGCATGTTCTAAAAATTTTAGAGTATGGCTAAATATTAGAATACACGTTCTAAATTTTATAGAGCATGACTAAATGCTAAAATTCATATTCTGAATCTTTCAGAGCGTCCAATTCTACATTTCCTAGAACATATTTTGAGTTTGAAATTCCTAGAACATGAGTAAATGCTAAAATATGTAATCTTATTTTTCCAGAACAAGCCAAAATGCTAGAATCCGTATTCTGCCGCTAGAAAATTAGAACAATTTTGATTAACCTAAACTCCTACCAAAACTCTAGTGATAAAAAGACTTAGGATCAAAGTGGTCCATTATCACCTACATATGACAAAACATAAAACAAATTTCTCATGAGAGCAAGACGAAAACGTTTAACAGCCTATAACATTCTTTCCTTTTTTTATTTTATAAAATGTAATATTGTATATCATTTCAAACTTTTTGACAAAAGATACAGAGATAATTAGAAACTAAAATACCAAAAATTACTGAAACAGCAAAAAAACACAATAGAACAAGAAGACAAACTAAATAAAACAATAAGGTAGATCAACGCCTTAATTAACCCAGAAAAAATCTCGTTGAAAAAACACCAATTCCAAGCACAAAGACTCGGACAATAGCATTGATGCCACAATCCCAAAGAAACTGAAGTTCTCATCCTTATTTATACGAGCTAAGAACCCAACAAGATGGTAGAAAATGGCAAATGCAAAGAAAGAACGTGGATCGGTTTTCAAAAAACTAAGAGATGATCTATTCCAAGAAGCAGTGGAACTTCCGGAACAAATCGTCACGGAGTTCCTATGCTTCCTGGAACAAATCTTCTCGTAATTCTTCGAAAACTGATCCAAATTTTTCATTTGCCATTTATTACCGTTTTGAGTTTTTATATTTTACACTCTCTGATGGAGTGTATGTCCTTTGCTTTTATAGTGATGATACCAACCAACCTAAAACAATAATAAAAGACAATGTGTATAGTAAAGAATATATCAAATATGAGAGTCAAACTTACCAGATTTATTTACGATTCTGGATTTAAATCGAATCCTACATTTCTTTTTCATTTTTTTTTTAGCAACCAATCTAGTGTTTCTTTTTTTTATTAACTTTTTTACAGTGGAGAATATATCAAATATGGGAGTCAAACTTATCAGATTTATTTACGATTCTGGATTTAAATCGAATCCTACATTTCTTTTTATTTTTTGTTTTTTTTGGCAACCAATCTAGTGTTTCTTTTTTTTTAATTTTTTTTGTTTTGTTTCTTTTTCCTTTCTTAACTTGGGAATCTCATGGTCCCTTCCCTGGTATCCGACTAAACCGAGAGGTGTGGAAGATGCCGACCGAAACATATCTTCTCTCACACACATTTGTGTCAGATGATTGCGATAAAAATAGATATTTCGATAAAGATTAACGCAGTTTAGGAAACTGGATTATTACGGTGTGCGTTTTAAGAGATTTTTATTTCAAAATATTTTATAATTTATAAATATCAATGTAGATTATCAAATAAAAATATAATTATTTATTTCTCATGGTAAAAAACGTAGATATATCATCATCTATTTTACATATTGTTAATTCTAAGTACTAATATATAAAAATAATAGTTTTAAGAAGCGTCATAAAAATATATTTAGTATTTGCTATACTAATCATTAGTCGCAATTATTTTAAAAGACACATTACTTATAAAATATGTATTCTTTATTTAAATAAAAAACAAATACAAATAAATGTTGATATAAACATTATATTATTTTTCTTTATAACCTATTTTTTTTTACTTTTTTAATTTTCAGATTTAATTAGGTTCCCCTAGAAGATCTTTAATTTTATTTAAAAAAATAATCTATATATTTCTGTGTTTAAACTTATTTAAAATACATTATTTTTTGGATATACGTTTGTTTAAGTTTTTTATTCATACTTTTTCTTTTGGCAAGCGATTATTAATATGTTTTTTTATCTATCAAATATTTAAACTTTATTAGTATATTTTCAGTATTAACAGGCACATGATATTTAGTTATTTATTTGAAATAAATTATGTGAATCTGTCACTTAAAAAATCAGTCTTTAATCTTTTGTAATTCTTAGAAAAATTCCATTGTTCCATTTAATTTGTATTATAATGTATTGGTTGAAATAGTAGTGATTAATGTGCATAAATATTCTCTGTATTTTATATTTTTAAAGAGCATGCATTAATTAATTTGTGTCATTAAATTTAGTTTGATGACGAAGTTAGCGATGGGAGAAAGAGAAAAGAGATATTTAGAGCATTTCTAACTCATTCTTCTATATTTTACTCTAACATAGAGTAACTCTATAATAGAGATGAGTTTTACTCCAACTCATTCCTCTAGTTTCAACTCTAAAAAAAGATTTTAAGTATATTCTTAATAACTAATTTCCAAAAGAACATCTATTATTTATCAAAACTATAAATTTAACCCACATATTTTATTTTAAACCAAAAATTCAATAAAGTTATGATGTATTACATAAATAAAATTACTAGCTTTTGTTATGTTATATTTACTTTGTGTTGTTTTATTTAATTTTGGTAATTTATTATGTAATTTTGATTATATTATTGTGTGTTTTTATAAATAAAAGTTGTTATATTTTAAAAATTTAATTATACACCTATTTTTAATTTATTACCAACATTTACCAAACTACACAACTAAAATATTATTTAATAATACTGTTTTAAATATAGAATAAAAACATTTAAAAGTTAAAGGACTATTTTAACAAAAGTTTTGCTCTATAATAGAGTAATGAATAGGATTACTTTAAATATAGAGTAATTTTTTCAAAACTCTATTTTAGAGTGGAATATAAAGTGGGATTGGAGCATATTTTACTCTATAATAGAGTTTAGAGGAGAAAATAAAGTGGGATTGGAGATGCTCTTAACATGTGGTTGTGTGTATAAAAAAATTGAGTCACCGAACATCTCCTCCCTCTACAAAAAAAAGCAAAAAAAAAAAATAATCTTTTAGATTTGAGATTGATTCTAAAGTAATTTTTTGATCCTGAAATATTGGTTTTGGAAGATAACAATCAGGTTCCAATTTCTTGTCTCTAGGTTACTTGTGGAGAAAGGAATTAAAAAAGGGTTTGATCTAAGAGTAGGTAAAGATGGGAGGAATGAAAGATGAGGCAAAGAGGATAAAAAGTCTACCATTGTTCCCAAGGCTTCATGTGAATGACACTGGACAAGGAGGCTTGTCTCAACCATTTGACGGGAAAACAAAGTCTGATTCGCTTTCCACTTTCTCTATATCTCTTCCTCCACCACCCACAACGCTTGTCTCGTGAGTCCTTTTAATTCATTCATTCCCACTTCTTGATTTTGTATGTTTTGATGAATAATCTTTGGTTGGCGAGACAAAAATCGAATTGACAATGCATATTTTTTTATATAAAACAGATTGATGGACTTGAAAAGAATCAACTTTCACCAATATACAACACTTCTCCAGCAGCAAAGTTTGACGGGAAGATGAATAAAAAAAAGAATGAATTATCCAAGTGTTGGATATTTGTGATTAAGAACAAAAGAGAAGTGAATTGCTTTCAGAATAAGAATGTTTGAGAGTATAATTCTAAAGGGTTTTGTGCATAAAAACTATCGAAGTTTATTTTTTTTACAAAAAAAACTCTGATTTCAACTTTATGCAAGTCAATCCTCTCACTTGCAAAGTCACCTGCTAAACAGCCATTGGATGTATTGTCGACGTGTCCAGTTAACCATCTGTTACAAAACTAACAGACTTGGTAAAACGGCGACGTTTTTAAACACGGAAACAATACAATGTTTGCGTGAAAATCATGTCGTTTTTAACTAAACTAAACGACACCCTTATGTCGAGATTCAAATCATTGGAGAAAAATCAGAAATTATAGTTTGTGTGAAATCTCTCTCTCTCGATCGTGATTTGGGATTTTCTTGGGGTTCTGTTCTAGAAGCTTCATATCCAACCAGCAACTCGTGATAGTAAGGTAACGCAACATCTTTTGGTCTCTGAATCATTGTCACATCTCTCTCTCTCTCTCAATTTCTCTCTCAATTGCATGTTCGGTTGAGGGTAAATTTGAAGAATTAGTTTGTGTAATTTAGATGGATCTACACAGTTATAGTTGGAGCTCCTATGAGGCAGAAAGTTTTGATTTTGTGGAGAGGGAAATGGAGCGTGAGCGGAAGGCAAAGTGTGGATTTCCTCGGCAGTGCCATTGTGGGACATCTCCAGTTCTTCACACTTGTAGGCCCAATGACAATCTCGGAGACAATGTGGGAAGGAAGTACTACTCGTGCAAGGTAAATTGTAGAAAGATGGTATTTATTTTTATGTGAATTCGATATAGTTTGTGTAAGTAATCTCTGATTTTGGCAATGGTTTCTGTAGAGTGGTGGCTGCGGTTTCTTGAAGTGGTGGGATGATGCTGTGATGGAAGAGGTCAAGGAAATAAAAATGGAGAAGTGTGAGTTGGAGGATAGGATTCAGTACATGAACACAGATTCCCATGGAGAGATGGTTGATCCCCGAATGATATGGATCAATGTTCTCCACACCCGGGATGACGTAAACCGTCTCCATATGTTGTCTTTAGCTGCTGAGGAGCATTTGAGGAGATGAAATCGAAGGTTGAGGAGATTGTGAGGCAGGATTTGAGGGTAGAGGTTCAAAAAAGTGTTGCGGCTGTGAAGGAGATGAAGATGGTTGCCGCTTTTGCTGTTTCGATGGCTCTTGTAGCCTGGGCGATTCTTCTCTTCAAGTAGATCTAAGTTATTAGTGTACTTGAGACTTAAACTCAGCACCCTTTAAATTTTCTAATTCAGAAAAGGGTGGTAGACTGTTGTAGTAGTGTTGTATTGATGTTATTTTAAAATGTTGAACATGTGTGTTTATTGACTATGAGCTTGTTAGACAATATTGATGTTGTGCTTATGCTGTATTTAAATGATTCTACTGTGAACTTACAATATTTAAACAAATGAAACTTGGTAACAAATATGTCAAGGTTCAAAAGGTAACACGAAAACAACATTACAAAGTTCACAAGGTAAAACCAAAACAACATTACAAGGTTCAAAAGGTTCCACCACATGTTCAAAAAAAAGAAATACACAAAGGTTCACATCAGCAAATTACATCGATACAATGTTAAGGTTGTGATGCAGATTGACGACTTGCCACAAAATATGCGAGTTCAGATAGAGACATCACATGAGGCTGAGATGTGTCATGTCCTCGCCGAGAAGATGCTCCTCGGGTCCCAGCTGCAGCTCCTCGGGTCACAGCTCGAGCTCCACCTCCTCGGGTCACAGCTCCAACACCTCTGGTCACAGCTCCAGCTCCACTTCCTTGGGTCACAGCTCCAGCTCCTCGGGTCACAGCTCCAACACCTCGGATCACAGCTCCAACACCTCGGGTCACAGCTCCAACACCTCGGGTCACAGCTCCAACACCTCGGGTCACAGCTCCAACACCTCGGGTCACAGCTCCAGCTCCTCGGGTTACAGCTCCAACACCTCGGGTCACAGCTTCAGCTCCTCGAGTCGCAGCTCCAACACCTCGTGTCACAGCTCCAGCTCCTCTGGTCGCAGCTCCAGCTCCTTGGGTCACAGCTCCAGCTCCTCGGGTTGCAGCTTCTTTCATCTTTTTCTTCTATACAGTCTTGTATAATGTGCTCGGTAAGATCGTATTATCTCTCGCATCGAGTACAGACCTTCCAACCTGAATGTAATCATCTCCAGTATCTGGACTTATGAATACACCATAGTCTTCCTAAAAATTCATAACAATAAATCAAGATTGGTTTGAAGGCACTATATCCAACATGATATAACTGAGACTTAGTAGAAACCAACTTACTCTTGGAATTACAGTAGGTCCTCTATCGTAGATGGTCTCTCTAGGAGCTGCTGGTAGAGGTTGAGAAGAAGAATGGTGGAGATTTTCATTCTTTCGAGGCCTCCCTCTCTTTCGTTTTGGCAATACAGAGGACAAACTTGGGAGATCTTCTTCAATAGGTTCAGACAGTGCAGTAGCAGTTGAAGCCCATGGCTTCCAACCACCATTAGGCTGACTCGACGAACCTTCACCAGTACCCCAGCCGAGTCGAGTGATTGTTTCTTGAACAGGTTGAGCCGAGGATGAAGCTTCTACTGGTCTCAGACGTGGCCTACCAGGTGGCTTCTTTGGATTCATCGATTTTGATGGGTTAGGACATTTTAGTTTGTTGTGGCCTTCAACACCACAGTTCCTACAATGCTGAGTGCAATAAAACAATCTCATTAGAAATACAAGTTACAAAACTAATAAATACTTAAATAAAAGGAACTCAACTCATTGATACTTACAATTTTTATCCCTACTCTATCCAATACTCATGGGTTTTTTGGTGGTTCCTTTTCACCTTTTTCTTTCTTTCTCTTCTTCCCAGGAGGTCTACCACCGGGGCTCTTAAACGGTGGAGGCAATACCCTTTCACTGGTTGTCACTTCCCACAGATTCATACCATTAACCGATTCAAGACCTTTTTTGTAGCAAGCTCGTAGTGCCTCAGTGGTAAACCAGTTGCTTATGAGGGTCTTAGGATCTTGCTCAGCTGACTTTTCAAGTCTTAGTGCTGAACAAATATGAGAGCAAGGCATACCACTAACTAGGTAAACTCGACAAAAACAACTCACTTCATTTCTAAGATGGACTACATACCTTTCAACGTTCTTGAAAGTAACTTCATACTTACCAAGCCCACAAGATAAAGACATACAATGCTTGGTCTGGTCAATTTGATAGTCAAGTAATGCAATAGCCCTAGGAGTATAATGCATCTTAACTCTTTCAGCTTCTAATCGCTTCTTGTCATTTCCAGTCATGACTCTCCTTCTAATTTCCTCTAACATTTCAACAATAGGCTTCGTCCTAGCTACCCTAATAGCTGCATTAAATGACTCACCTAAATTATTTTCCACAACATCGCATTTTGAATATCCTGAGAAATAAGCCCTATTAACAAACAAATGATTGACTAACATTAGATTGCACTACCAAATATATGATACGAAAACACTTGAACATAGTAGTTACTGAACTTTTACCTAGTCCATGGAACGTAAACATTGAGCTTTAAGTCAGCATGCACAGCCGGGTCATATTCTTCAAGCTCTTTCATTTTCCTATCGTATGCGAGTGGATAGTACGAATCTACTGCAGCCCAAAACAAGTCCTGAAGATCATTTCCTGTGTGGTGTTTCTTTCAACACGCATGAACATGTCTTGCACACATCCTGTGTTCAGCGTGTGGCAACACTACTTTCACTGCTGCTATCAACCCCTTCTGCTGATCACTAGCTAAAGTTAAACCATTCTCTCTCTCTAAGGCTAAATCGTCGATTAAATGCTCAAAGAACCAAATCCAATTATCCTTACTCTCAACATCTACAATACCCCATGCTATTGGAAACATTTGATCATTTGGATCCCTACCACAAGCTACTAACAACATACCAGTCATTCTCCACTTCAGAAATGTCCCATCTATATGAATTATTCTCCTACAAGCCTCTCTCCAACCTTCTTTAAGACCAGCTAAACATACATAAAACCTAAAAAACTTAGACTGTCTCACCTCACATTCAACAGAAGAGTCTGGATTTGATCTCTTCAACTCCTTAATGTAATCATGCAGCCTTGCAAATTGCTCTCTCTGCTCACTGTCAAATGTCTGCAAGCATTTCAGCCTCGTCCTCTCACATTTTGTCCAGGGGACATTGATGTTGCGTCTAAGCAATTTTTTCTGGAGCATTTTAGCTGAGATGTTTGGATCTTCTCTGAACTCTTCAATGTACAACTCAGCCAACCTTGTATTTGTTAGTAATGACACTTGCCCATACCATGTGCAATTGTGCTAATCTCTTAAAGACCTAATCACTACCCTTGGAGAGCTGCTGTTTAATGGAAGCAAAGAACCTCCAAGGACACCCCGGTTCAGCACAGACTGCAAGAACTCGAATACCATCGGTCTTCTGATATCTAATGTTCTTCTTCTTCTTCACTGCATACTTGTTGATTGCACTCTTACAACTAGCAACGGTCTTGTACTCTTGACCTACGCAAAATCCTTTGTACTTTGTATCATCCAACTCTGTCCTTCCCTCATCAGAACTATCACTGTAATAATTCTCAACTTCATCGTAAACATCATCAGCATCATCTACATCTTCTTCATCATCGACATTATCACCAACAACATCTTCATCATCAATATCATCACCAACATAATCATCAGACAATGGTCTACCCCCAACCATTTGCATATCAATAAACGGATCATCACTCCTAACTACATACAGAGTCAAACCACCTGACCCTACGCCTTGATGGACAGCTAAACGTAAGTCAACATCATCTTCTATATCAGCTCTCTCAATCTGACCAGGTGGAAACCAACTTAGCTTTCTCATATTATCTTCATATCCTAATACATCACGGATAAGCTTTAATGTCGAACTTATTGAAAAGCCTTCACCAAGATGCCTTCCACAAGGTTCAGCTTCACCACCTAGATATTCACCATCACGACCCCAATATCCACCAATTTGGAAAAATAAATTGAAACTCATCTTCTCTATATCTGCTTCAACCTTCACAATAAGTATAAAAGAGGAGATTAGTTACAAATTACACAATAAGGGTTTAATTGACGATCAATTTAACCCATATGACCAATTTCCTCTAAATCGATTCACAAATTTAACTCATATTTACGAACCCAGAAAACCCAAATTGATTTCATATACGACATTCAATTTCAAAACCCAAATTAAACTCATATTTACTAATATAACACAAACAGAGACAAATTCAAGTTGTTGTTAACCTTCAATCAAGCTCAACCCAACTTCTATAATGTCGCGATTTCACAATGTCGCGATTTCAAGATGACGCGATTTCAAGATGCATGTCCACTAATTCCCGATAAGAGTATATAAGGGACCCAAGATATAAATATAGAGATTTGATTATATCGTTACCTTAATCGTTGGTGTGAAGCTTCATTAAGGCAAAAAATCCCCAAATCACGATTTCGAGAGAGAGAACAAGAACCCTAATTTCTGATTTTTTTCCCCAATCTGATTTGGATTTGAAACCTTACTATCACGAGTGCTGGTTGGATTTGAAGCTTCCAGAACAGAACCCCAAAAAAATCCCAAATCGCGATAGAGAGAGAGAGATTTCACACAAACCCTAATTTCTGATTTTTCCCCAATCTGATTTGAATCTCGATATAAGGGTGTCGTTTAGTTTAGTTAAAAACGACATGATGTTTCACGCAAACATCGTGTTGTTTCCGTGTTTAAAAACGTCGTCGTTTTACCAAGTCTGTTAGTTTTGTAACAGATGGTTAACTGGACACGTCGACAATACACCCAATGACTGTTTAGCGGGTGACTTTGCAGGTGGAGGGATTGACTTGTACAAAGTTGAGGTCAGAGTTTTTCTTGCAAGAAAAATAAACGTCGATGGATTTTATGCACAAAACCCAATTCTAAAAGCTTTATTGATCTGAATAATTTCTGTTGCTCTCATGAGCTACATATTTATAGTGAAAACCTAAATGTAATTCTAGATAATTGCTAAAAATCAAATAGGAAAATAACTTAAATAATTTGTTGATATAATAACTAAATAAGATTATTTCATTTTTTGATTGACCGACTTTTCTCTTTTCTTTTTTACTTCTCACGTGCCTTGCACTTCTTTTTATCTAATTCATCTTCTTTATTGTAGAACTCGTGTTTCATTTCCAGGCTTCTCCTTCTTCATACTTTTGTTTTCTTTGGTTAAATCAAAGCTTGTTGGTGAGACTCCAACACCAAGTCCTAGAAGATCATCAGTTACTACTAATTATACTAACCCTAGTTCAATAAAACGAAACGAGTACCATTTCAAGAACCTTGATCATCGAGATATTGTTTTGTCAGAATGTTTAGAAGATGAAAGCAAGAATGAGTCTCTTAATGTGATGAAAACTCAAGTATGTAGAAGAAACCAAGATGGATTTAACAATGAAACTCTAAAGAACCCTAAAACTCTGCCTCAGTGTGAACAAGATGTTGTTTTAGACTGCTTTGCAATAGACTCTTTATCTAGTATGAGTACATCTTCTTTTTATGTTATCAAAGTGATAGGCGACAAAAGGTTCTGGAAGATGAGAACATATATGATAAAGTTTGTATCCTTTCACTTTTCTTATGATATCCAACTTCTTACTTTGTTTTTCTTTCTTACATTTTTTTCATATTGATATTTTCAGTCACCAAAAGATCTTTACCCGGCAAGTATTTGAGCTACATAGACTGATAACGGTAATAACATTATTGTTTTGATGGAATCTATGATGTGTGATCTGACCATAACATGAACATGATACAGGTTCAAAAGATGGTTGCAAAATCACTAAACTTGCTTCTTGAAATTAAGCTTAATGGTAACAAACATAACACAATGAATCTGTTGGAAATGGATGCTACAAAAGTAGAAAAACCAAACACTGAGAATCACAAACCAAAGGTTCCTTTACCTTCAATAACCAAAGAACTAATGACCTCTATTTGGTCACAACAGCTACTTCCTCCTACTGGAAACCAATGGTTAGTTCCTGTAATGTCTCCTTCAGAAGATTTGGTCTATAAACCATACACAGGGCTATGTCCTCCTTCTTCAGCCTTCATGGTTCCACTTTATGGCCAAGATTCTCTTGACACAGCATTTAGGTTCCCTGTTTCTACTCAATTTAGCCAGAACTACTTCCAACCGTCTGGTCAGTATCAAAGATTGTCCAGCACATCAAGCCACATGACTCAAGCTATTCCATTTTCCTTAAAGAAATCTCAAGAGTCTAATGACAGTGAGGCACTAGGAAGTACAGCTTCAAGTCCACCAGAAAAACATAAACTCGAAGTGCTTCCTCTTTTTCCTACAGAGCCTACACATCAAATTGATGACTACAAGCAAAAACCGATGCTTCAGGCCATTAAAGCTATTCCTAATCCAACATCTGCCTTAATTTGAATCTGCTGCAAGAATTATCCGGTCCATTCAAGAAGAAACGAGGGACTTAGATCATATGATTAGTTAGTTTCATATTAGACATTCGACGTTCTGTTGCTCTGGTTGCTTCTTCTTCATCTAGTTTAGGTTTTCAGTATATGTTATTACTCTTCATATAAAGATATTGTAAATCAATTACTGTCACTATACATCAGACATACACACACACACATATACATCTTAACATTGATAATAATGTATTGACAAACATCAAATAAAATCTAGATTTTTTTTGTGGTTCGATTCATTTGATAACATTCCAGTATTGACGGGTTATTGACACCAATGGAAATGGCAAAACAATGAAACTCACAAACTTGGTGTTAATTAAGCTTCTGTAAAGTTAAAACTTTCTTAAGCCATATTGAAGTATATATATATCATCAATGTGGAAGGAGACAATAATGATCACTTGTGTCAATGCTATACAAAGCTACATTCAAAATCCAAGAACATTTAACTTGTATTCAATGATAATAGATGTTTTAGATTCTACTCTTGTAGCTTACTATATGAATTTACATGAATATGGTTGAAACATAGAAGGCACATATTTTCGTTTCAAAGTGAAACACTAAAACCATATATATATTGTCATTGACTACACAATTTTATAAAAATAAAATACGTACAAATTGTTAAAATATTTTTTTTTGTTAACACGTATAAGTTATTAATTAATTTGAGAAAATCGGTGTATATTTTAAATTTTGGTCAATTTGTTTCCTACCACCGTTTGTGAGCGTCGGTACGTGCATGCATTGAGTCGAAAACTTGTAATCCAAATGAACTGTCGTTTTACGCGTATAGAGGAACAACTAGCAATTCCCTAAACAGTGTAATTAATGATATTTAGTTCCATCCCACAACTAACATAAAGTCGTAAATCACAGTCAAACCAAAACATTATTGTAGCCAATATTGAAAAAAAAATATACGTGATCGCATGAGTAAAACAAATGCCTTGTCGTCTGTTGAATCCGAATCCACTGTATACAGGGGCGGACCCACTCACAGAAATGTGGGTTCACCTGACACCACATAAATATTATAAATTAATTTTGTAAACTAAAGTGAAAAAAGACAGCAGCTCAATTGGTTATGTGGTGTATTTTTTACCCTGTCTTCACAGGTTCAAACCACTATCACGACACCATATTTTTAGCCCATTTACAACATTATCTCAGTCATATTAGTATTTTCTTCATTTTTTTCCTTAAATAAATTTTAGTTCAAATTATATGACATAATTTTTTGGGTCCGCCCCTGACTGTATACTACAACTCAGTACCAGAAGCCAAAAAAGTTTGTCGATCTTAAAAATAGTTTATGATTTAGGCCACCAATGATAATAGCTTTTACTATGGTTTTTGGTTTTGATTTTCCAAAAACTACTTAATGATTCAATTAAGATTATGTGAAATGAATTCCCTAAAAAAATAGAAAATCTAGATTTTATGAGTTTTTGCATATTTCTAAATAAAAACCAAAAATCACTTTTTGAGTTTTTGAGTGTGAAATTTGTTTCTTTAAAAAAATTTCATTAATTTTTATTTCATTTTTTGTAAAACTTTAAAACCTAAATCCAAAAGCTAGAATCTAAAAACTAACATTTTATAATCTAAAAATTACATAAAAACTCTTAAACATTCATGATTTTAGTTTTTTCTTTTGAATATAAACGTTGCTATAATTTTCAAAAAAATAATATGAAAATTCGCTGTTATATTAAACAGTGTTCTAAAATATGATGGTGAAAAGCCGAGGCTATGCATTAAAAATTATCTGTTTGCTAAAATGAGAATTATAAACATTTAATATTCATGTACATAAATCGTTTCTAGTTTCATCATAACTATTAGTTCACTATGATATTGTAGATATTATACATATCTTGCTTATCTTTTATTTTTATATTACTTTTTACAAAAGAATATTTACCATATAGTTTCTGCATAAATGATCTTATATACGATTATACACTACATAGTGATATGCTGTATGTCTAGCATATGACATATTTTAAGAATAGGTAAGAATGAAAATTGTTAAGGTTCGGCCGAATGAAAACGATGGACAAAGGAATGAGATATATTTTCTTAGTTAGACTTTGAAAAAAAAAAGATACAAAAGATCTAGTTCTAGGTAAAACAAGATATATATAGAAGTATGTTTCTTGTCAATGATGAATTTTTTTTCATCTATCCATTTAATTCTCTATTGGTGAATTTGAAATTGGTTTGTTTCATTTGCTAAAATTTTGTTTCCTTTCTTATCTGTTTGAGTGAGGTTTGAAATTATGGTTACTTTCAATTTGGTTTGGTTTTAAATTAATACTTAAAAAGTTAAAATGATAAAGAAGAATCCATAGGGGTAGGCTAAATTATACAAGTATAAGCCTAGTGTGGAAGATAGAGACAGTGAACTGAATAAAAGCTTAATTAGGTTTTGAACTCAGTATAAATCAGTCATTATCATTTAAAAGTTGGTAGGTCAAAAAATTAATCATCATTTTAACATTTTTGGACTTCCTCCTACTCATACTCTAGTATGATTAAAATCAAAATATTGGTTTAAATATTAAGTAATTACCTACAAGAACAAAGAATATTCACCAAAAAATTGAGGGGAGGTGTTCAATATCTACCATTCTTTTACCTCTATTATTTACAACTTTCACGATTGAAAACGATGCTAGGCGCCGTTACTAATCTATTTAATTTCTTTGAACTTGATCTCTATAAAACAAAATTCATTTTAAAGATGAACTATCAAAAATGATTTAAATCAACACTGCTTATGACCGACGGGAAACATACACTATGTTTTTAGCTTTTAGGCATTTCAAAAATTTGTACAGTTCGGATCAGTATAGAAAAAAAGAAATCGGTATGGATACCTCCCAGTTCATATAACTTGTGGTTTGGTTCAGAACTGTAATTTAGAACCAAACTAAAAGATATTAATATTCAGTTTTATTTAGTTAGTTTTATCCGAAATAACCGAATATACCCGATCTAACTTAATTAACCCTAAATGTATAACAGGACAAATTTAAAAGTTCAAATAATTTATCAAACCAAAAGTTCTAAGAAAAAAAGTGAAACCGGCTGCTGTTAGTGTTATATACACTAGTTTTGATATCTTTGGTATCATTAGTTCGGATATCGGATAATACTTAACCAAAAACAAAAAACCGAATATTGGGAATTTTTTTACTATCCAAAAACCGGACCATTCAATTCAGATCGGTTATTTTGATTCCAGTTAATATATGCTCCGACCTGTTTGTAGCAGCAAACAACTAATAAAAAAAATAACTGCCCGTTGCAGTTAGAGATAAATACAAAAAAATTGTTTTAACCTTTTTTCCTTTAACAATTTCTTTTACTGTTAATATTGTAAAATGTTAATATTGTATATCATTTTCAAATTTTTTGACAGAAGATACAAAGATAACTAGAAACTAAAATACCATAAATTACTGAAACAACAAAAAACACAACTGAACTAGAAGACAGACTAAATAAGACAATAAAATAGATCAACGCCTTAAAAAACCCACAAAAATTCTCGTTTAAAAAGCACCAATTCCGAGCACAAAGACTCGGACTAGCATTGATGCCACAATCCCAAAGGAACTGAAGTTCCCATCCTTATTTCCACGAGCTAAGAACCCTACAAGATGGTAGAAAATGGCAGATGCAAAGAAAGAACGTGGATCGGTTTTTGAAAAACTAAGAGATGATCTATTCCAGGAGACAACGTAACTTCCGGAACAAATCGTCGCGGCATTCCTATGCATCCTGGAACAAATCTTCGTGTAGTTCTTCGAAAACAGATCCAAAATTTTCATTTGCCATTTATTACCGTCTTGATTTTTTATATTTAGCACTCTCTTATGGAGCGTATATCTTTTGCTTTTATAGTGATGACACCAAACGACCTAAAAAAAAAAGACAGCAATATCCACGTATACGGTGGAAATTATATCAAATATGGGAGTCAAACTAAGAAGATTAATTTACGATTCAGAACTAAAATCAAATCCTACATTTCTTTTGATTTTTTGTTTATTTTGGCATCTAATCTATTGTTTTTTTTTTTTAATTTTAATTTTTTTCTTAAGATTGAAATTCATTTTAAAGATTGAACTATCAAAAATGATATAAATCAACACCGTTTATGACCGACGGGAATCATACACTATGTTTTTAGCCTCTAGGCATGGAATTTAAAAAATATGTACGGTTTGGATCGGTATAGAAATAAAAAGAAATCGGTTTGGATACCTCCCAGTTCATATATCTTGCGGTTTGGTTCATAATTGTAATTTAGAACCAAACTAAAAGATATTTATATTCGGTTCTATTTAGTTAGTTTTATCCAAAATAACCAAACATACCCGATCTAACTTAATTAACCCTAAATGTATTACAGGACAAATGTAAAAGTGCAGGCCATAGAAGAACTAGACGCCATTCAGTCCCAGCTATCCTTTTTCCAGTTCAATGAAAGGCTCACAGAGCCCAGGCGTTCCTCGGGGGGTTTGGGGAGAGGTCTACAGGCCACTTAGCTAAACGAAATCCTGAGTATCGACCAATATGTAGCTGCCGTTAAAAGGCTAAGGCTGCTTAGAGGAGTGATCTAGCTCTCTAACCTCTAACTATCACTAAACTAAACAAAGTGGAATTGAGAATGTTCGTGTCCAGGGAATAATGTGAATGTAGCTAGAGTGTTCCTAAGTGATATATATGATTTTTGCATGCTTTTAACATTCATTGCCATCACATTTTGTTTCATTTCACATCATTAGAGTTGTAAATATGCATTTTAATCTTTCTTTCTCATGTTTTGCATTTTAGGATCATATTTTTTTTTATTGCATTTGCATAGTCTTTAATTTGAGTCTTTTTAGGTGTTTTGGGACTTGAAGCTTGGATAAGGAATCAAATGGAGTTATATGGATCAAAAGGAAGAAATGCTGTTTTAGATCCATTCCAAAGTGTCTCAGAGGTCAACAAATATAAAGGCATTAAGTTTTGAGTTAGCTCCTGATCTATTCATGAATCTTATAGATTATCTAGTTAGCTTTCTACTGGAGGTGATTTGAAGCCAATCCGAGCTGTGGTTCGAGAGATATGCATGAATTAGTGATATCGACCAGAGCCTATCGACCAAGGCCTATCGACCAGAGCCTATCGACATGGCAAGGTCGATAGGAAGCTTAAAAAAGACCAGTGGAACTTTATCGTTACACCCTATAGACGTGTCTGGTCGATAGGCTGATCGATAGAGTTCCACTGGTCCTTTTTAAGCTTCCTATCGACCTTGCCATGTCGATAGGCTCTGGTTGATATCACTAATTCATGCATATCTCTCGAACCACAGCTCGGATTGACTTCAAATCACCTCCAATAGAAAGCTAACTAGATCATCTATAAGATTCATGAATAAATCAGGAGCTAACTCAAAACGGAATGCCTTCATATTTGTTGATCTTTGAGAAACTTTGGAATGGATCTAAACATCATTTCTTCCTTTTGATCCATATAACTCCATTTGATTCCTTATCCAATCTTCAAGTCCCAAAACACCTAAAAAGACTCAAAATACTATGCAAATGCAATAAATAAAAATATATATGATCCTAAAATGCAAAACATGAGAAAGAAGATTAAAATGCATATTTACAACTCTAATGATGTGAAATGAAACAAAATGTGATGGAAATGAATGTTAAAATCATCCAAAAATCATACATATCAACTCCCCCAAACTTGCTTCTTGCTTTTCCGCAAGCAAACAACAAGAATCAACCGGGAGAAAAGTTTGAAGGCGGGGATTCATAACCATGAGAAAGTTCATCAAGCCACCAACACCATGCAACCAAGATAATAAATTAAGCAAAAGCATCAAGCAATACAAGACCGAACTTCTAATCAACCTTCCTCTTTACACTCATCGCTACTCCTAATCTTTTACCTTAAGATAGAACTCAAAGATCTCCACAAGCAATTATGCAAACAACTCTTTAACATTCAGTTAAGGGTAATAGCGTGTAGCTCGCTTAGGAATTGTCAATCGCTCTCAATCGGTTAGGGTAAAGCCATTTAGAGGTAGTTTCATCACAAGTGTAGGGTTTCTCTCAAGCAAATAAAGAATATTTACATTAGGCAAAAGCTATCTAAGAAAGGAAACAATTTATGCATACAAGTTGAACCTCTATTGTTCTACCCAATCTAAGACTCCAAACATCAAACCCCTCATTTTTATCCTCATTTTTAGAGGCATATCTCTACTAATCTTTCTCTTTTCTTCTTTGACTCACCTCAAACTTTCTTTTCACAATCCTCTAAGGAAGTCCATTCTCTTATTACACTATAACTCTATTCATCTCTTTTCTATTCTCCTTAGCTTCCTCATTCTTTTCTCTTTTTTTTTATATGCATTCTTTTCACAATATATATATATATATATATATATATATATATATATATATATATATTTCTATTTTTTTAAGAGGAAGCATTAAGGTACATTACATAGCTTAGAGTCTAGACTATATTTCCACATTTGGATTCTCTTAGAGTTTTACTTCTTCCCTTAGATAGGAAATGCGTCGGTTTGAAAATAAATGAATTGCTTTTCGTAGAATATTACTCTCGACAGACTTAATAAACCTAACTTAAGTAAAAAAAATAATAACTAAAAACAAGAGTTCGGGCAACTCCCCTTTGCCCTCGTTTTTTATTAAAAATAAAAAAGCACAAGGTAAGGGATTTTGTCGGGGAATCTTTTTCCTATTCATGTATCATAGATTGATAGGGAGAAAGGTAGATTTTATATCTATTCTTTTTTATTTGATTTGATACATTGTGGTCAATCACGTATGATTGGTGAATTAGTTGAAAGTACGAAAAGAGAGGGATTCGAACCCTCGGTAAACAAAAGTCTACATAACAGTTCCAATGTTACGCCTTCAACCACTCGGCCATCTCTCCAACATCAGGATTATGACTGAGTACCTGGGTGAATAGTGATATATATATTTATATTTTTTTAAGAGGAAGCATTAAGGTACATTACATAGCTTAGAGTCTAGACTATATTTCCACATCTGGATTCTCTTAGAGTTTTACTTCTTCCCTTAACCTTCACTTTCTTTTCATTCCTCAATCACCAAGTATAACCACTCACACTCTATTCATTTATCAATTCTGTACCTAGACACTAGCTATTAATGTTCTAGCTCCTAATAATAGAGGTTAAGCCTTATCGTCTCCGGTACTCTCAAGATTTTGCCCACGTAAACATTATCAAGAATAGGCCTCACTCAAAGAAATAACAATGGTCGGAAAAAAAGCTTTTGGGGTTTTTGGTGTGGTACTATCCTAATGATGAGGATAGCTACTTGAGTTAACAAAGGATGGTAAAGTGAATAAGATAACTCAAGTATTATAAGTGACCATGAAAGCGCATTTCGAGCCCCTAAGCGATATTATTAATTCTAATTTAAGTTTCACTTAGATAGAGTTGGAAGCAAGCTAGCAAGTCTTAATCAAGAGACTATCATTCGAGTTGAAGAGATCAAAGAGTAAAGATTAAAGCCTTTCAAGATCAATCAAGCACTACAAGAGAATTATCAAGGTGATCATGTCTTAAGCTAAGAACTTCTCATGGTGAATTTAATCATTATCCCATATGAAAATGTAAATGCAATCCTATATGCTTCTATACTCAATCCTAATGGAAAATAAGATGCAAAACTATATGGAATGCATGAGACTCAAGTATGTAAGAAGAAAGATAAGAAAACAAAACACAATGTCAAAAGACACAAAGCCCTCCCCCAAACTTGAATCACATCGTCTCGGTGTGACAAAAGATTAAGAGAAAGAGAAACACAAAACAAACACAAAGAAAAAAAAATAAGGAAAAGAAATGGTACTTGGAGCTTTGGAATGGAGGAGTTCAGAGTGTGTGCAATGTCTTACTCTATCTCCCTTTATTGAGTAGCTTGTTTAATGTCACTAGCTTGACAATGGATAGGCTCGGGGGAGTCCCCAAGGGCGGCGCGTTTAACGTCACTAGCTTGACGGTTGCTTCCTCTTGTTCACTTCTTCCTTGAATGTCTCCTTCACTTATAGTTGTACACCTAAAAGATCAAGATCACAAGAGAAAAGAAACAATAGTAACAACAAAAGAAAGAAAAAAACACTCTAGTCTCAATTTGAATCCTAACTCTAATGGCAATCGCTTAGTCACCGGCAATGGCGCCAATTTGATAAAGAGTTTTTTGATAAATATTCCCCCATTACAAAAACCTCTTCATAATTTGTAGTATAGTGGTAAGTATTTTGGCCTGTCACGTGGGTGACCCGGGTTCGATCCTCGGCAACAGCGCCTTTTTTATTATTATTTTATTTATTTATTTATTTTTATTCTTTTTTAATCTTTTTTTTTTGAAGAATCTTTATTAGAGTGGCATATATTATGAAGATCAATCCAAATCAACCATAAGAGAGTTTGGATATCAACCCAACTCTAAGCAAAAGAAAACTTAGGGTTTACAAGAGTTAAGACAAGTATTTATAGTAAAAAGAAGAAGAAGGAGACAAAGTCAACCTAAAACAGAAAAGTCAACACAAAATCTGAGGCTCGGGGGTGGATTATCGACCATGCCAAGTCGATAGATTTTCCCTGGACGTTTTTCGGCTTCGTATCGACCTTGTCACGTCGATATGCTCTTGTTGATATCCTTAATTCAGGCATATCTCTCGAACCACTGCTCGGATTGGCTTGAAATTACCTCCAGTAGAAAGCTAACTCGATTTTCTATAAGTTTCATGAAGCTCTTAAGAGCTAAATCGCAATGGAATACCTTCGTATGTGTTAATATTTGAGTCACTTTGGAATTGTTCTAAAACAGCATTTCTTCCTTTTGATTCATTTAACTCCATTTGGTTCCGCATCCAAGCTTCAAGTCCCCAAACACCTAAAAAGACTCAAAATACTATGCAAACACAATTAATGAAGCTATATGATCCTAACATGTGAAACATGTAAACTTAAGACTAAAATGCATATTTACAACTCTAATGATGCAAACAATGTATGAAACTATAACTAAAATGATGCTTTAAAAGAGCTAAATTAGTAGCTATCACTAAGGTGCACACTAGGGCTTCTTCCTCTAGTTACCATTGTAGCTGAACCCCAATGCTCTACCAACTGAGCTATACACCCAAATAAAGATGTAGTAGTCAATTAAGATTGGTGCGGAAAAGACTACTTTTGCCAATCCGAAGAAACCCTCGGAAGAAGAGAAGCGCTTATCAAACCAAAAATTCTAAGAAAAAAGTGAAACCGGCTGCTGTTAGTGTTATATATACTGGTTTGAATATTTTTGGTATCATTAGTTCAGATATCGGATAATACTTAACCAAAAACAAAATATAGGGAATTTTTTTACCATCCAAACCCAAACCGTTCAATTCAGATCAGTTGTTTCGATTCAAGTTAATATATGCTTCGACCTGTTTGTAGCAGCAAACAACTAAACAAAAACAAAACTGCCCGTTGCGGTTAAAGATAAATACAAAAAAAAAAACTCTTTGTCCTTTAACATTTTATTTTACTCTTAATATTGTATATCATTTTCAAAAAAATTAACCGTAGATACAGAGATAACTAGAAACTAAAATACCATAAATTACTGAAACAACAAAAAAAACAGAACAGAAAAAGAAGAAAGACTTAATAAGACAATAAAATAGATCAACACCTTAAAAAACCCAAAAATATTCTCGTTGAAAAATCATTAATTCCAAGCACAAAGACTCGGACATTAGCATTGATGCAACAATCCCAAAGGAACTGAAGTTCTCACCTTATTTCTACGAGCTAAGAACCCTACAAGATGGTAGAAAATGGCAGATGCAAAGAAAGAACGTGGATCAGTTTTTGAAAAACTAAGAGAAGATTTGTTCCACGAAGCAGCGGAGCTTCCGGAAAAAATCATCGCGGAGTTCCTATGCTTCCTGGAACAAATCTTCGCTTAGTTCTTCGAAAGCAGATACAAATTTTAAAGTTTTAATTTTTCTTTAAGATTGAAATTCATTTTAAAGATTGAACTATCAAAAATGATATAATCAACACTTTTTATAACCGACGGGAAACATACAATATGTTTTTAGCCTTTAGGCATGGCATTTCAAATATAAGAAAAAATCTTCGCTTAGTTCTTCGAAAACGGATACAAATTTTTCATTTGCCATTTATTACCGTTTTGATTTTTTATATTTTACACTCTCTTATGGAGTGTAATGTTCTTTGATTTTATAGTGATGACACCAAACGACCTAAAAAAAAAAGACAGCAATATCCACGTAGACAGTGGAGATTATATCAAATATGGGAGTCAAACTAACAAGATTAATTTACGATTCGGAGTTAAAATCAAATCCTACATTTCTTTTTATTTTTTGTTTATTTTGGCATCTATTCTAATGTTTCTTTTTAAAAAATTTTATTTTTATAAAAGATTGAAATTCATTTTAAAGATTGAACTATCAAAACTGATTTAAATCAATACCATTTTTCATTTTAACAGATTGAACTATCAAAAATGATATAAATCAACACCGTTTTTTGTGTATTTTGGTATCTATTCTATTGTTTCTTTTTAATAATTTTAATTTTTTAAAAGACTGAAATTCATTTTAAAGATTGATATTCGTTTTAAATATTGAACTATCAAAAATGATATAAATCAACATCTAATCTATTGTTTCTTTTTTAATTTTGATTTATTTTAAAATATTAAAATTCATTTTAAAGATTGAACTATCAAAAAATATATAAACCCAAGAAGACTGACTAAATTATGTCATTTTCTTTAATAGTGATGACACCAGATTTATTTACGATTTGGAATTTAAATCAAATCCTACATTTCTTTTTGTTTTTTGTTTTTTTTGGCAACTTATCTAATGTTTCCTTTTTTTTTAGTTTTAATTTTTCTTTAAGATTGAAATTCATTTTAAAGATTGAACTATCAAAAATGATTTAAATCAACACTGTTTATGACCCACAGGAAACATACACTATGTTTTTAGCCTTTAGGCATGGCATTTCAAAATCTGTACGGTTCAGATCGGTATAGAAATAAAAGGAAATCAGTTTGGATACCTACCAGTTCATATATCTTGCGCCTTGGTTCGAAATTGTAGTTTAGAACCGAACTAAAATATACTTATATTCGGTTCTATTTAGTTAGTTTTATCCAAAATAACAACCAAACATACTCGATCTAACATAATTAACCCTAAATGTAAAACATGACAAATGTAAAAGTTCAAATAATTTATCAAACCAAAAGTTCTAAGAAAAAACTGAAACCGCCTGCTGTTAGTGTTATATACACTGGTTTGGATATTTTTGGTATCAATAGTTTAGATATCGGATAATACTTAACCAAAAACCAAATATTGGGAATTTTTTTACCATCCAAAACCGAACCGTTCAATTCAGATCGGTTATTTCGATTCAAGTTAGTATATGCTTCGACATGTTTGTAGCAGCAAACAACTAAACAAAAACAAAACTGCACGTTGCGGTTATAGATAAATACAAAAAAAAAATTAACTCTTTTTCCTTTAACATTTTATTTTACTCTTAATATTGTATATCATTTTCAAAAAAATAGACCGAGGAAACAGAGATAACTAGAAACTAAAATACCATATTATTACTGAAACAACAGAAAAACACAACAGAAAAAAAAGACAGACTTAATAAGACAATAAAATAGATCAACGTTTTAAAAACCCCAGAAAAATTCTCGTTGAAAAAACATTAATTCCAAGCATAAAGACTCGGATATTAGCATTAATAAGACAATCCCAAAGGAACTGAACTTCTCACCTTATTTCTGCGAGCTAAGAACCCTACAAGATGGTAGAAAATGGCAGATGCAAAGAAAGAACGTGGATCAGTTTTTAAAAAACTAAGAGAGGATTTGTTCCACGAAGCAGCGGAGCTTCCGGAAAAAATCATCGCGGAGTTCCTATGCTTCCTGGAACAAATCTTCGCTTAGTTCTTCGAAAACGGATACAAATTTTTCATTTGCCATTTATTACCGTTTTGATTTTTTATATTTTACACTCTCTTATGGAGTGTAATGTTCTTTGATTTTATAGTGATGACACCAAACGACCTAAAAAAAAAAGACAGCAATATCCACATATACAGTGGAGATTATATCAAATATGGGAGTCAAACTAACAAGATTAATTTACGATTCGGAGTTAAAATCAAATCCTACATTTCTTTTTATTTTTTGTTTATTTTGGCATCTATTCTAATGTTTCTTTTTAAAAAAGTTTATTTTTATAAAAGATTGAAATTCATTTTAAAGATTGAACTATCAAAACTGATTTAAATCAATACCATTTTTCATTTTAACAGATTGAACTATCAAAAATGATATAAATCAACACCGTTTTTTGTGTATTTTGGTATCTATTCTATTGTTTCTTTTTAATAATTTTAATTTTTTAAAAGACTGAAATTCATTTTAAAGATTGATATTCGTTTTAAATATTGAACTATCAAAAATGATATAAATCAACATCTAATCTATTGTTTCTTTTTTAATTTTGATTTATTTTAAAATATTAAAATTCATTTTAAAGATTGAACTATCAAAAATTATATAAACCCAAGAAGACTGACTAAATTATGTCATTTTCTTTAATAGTGATGACACCAGATTTATTTACGATTTGGAATTTAAATCAAATCCTACATTTCTTTTTGTTTTTTGTTTTTTTTTGGCAACTTATCTAATGTTTCCTTTTTTTTTAGTTTTAATTTTTCTTTAAGATTGAAATTCATTTTAAAGATTGAACTATCAAAAATGATTTAAATCAACACTGTTTATGACCCACAGGAAACATACACTATGTTTTTAGCCTTTAGGCATGGCATTTCAAAATCTGTACGGTTCAGATCGGTATAGAAATAAAAGGAAATCAGTTTGGATACCTACCAGTTCATATATCTTGCGCCTTGGTTCGAAATTGTAGTTTAGAACCGAACTAAAATATACTTATATTCGGTTCTATTTAGTTAGTTTTATCCAAAATAACAACCAAACATACTCGATCTAACATAATTAACCCTAAATGTAAAACATGACAAATGTAAAAGTTCAAATAATTTATCAAACCAAAAGTTCTAAGAAAAAACTGAAACCGCCTGCTGTTAGTGTTATATACACTGGTTTGGATATTTTTGGTATCAATAGTTTAGATATCGGATAATACTTAACCAAAAACCAAATATTGGGAATTTTTTTACCATCCAAAACCGAACCGTTCAATTCAGATCGGTTATTTCGATTCAAGTTAGTATATGCTTCGACATGTTTGTAGCAGCAAACAACTAAACAAAAACAAAACTGCCCTTTGCGGTTATAGATAAATACAAAAAAAAATTTAACTCTTTTTCCTTTAACATTTTATTTTACTCTTAATATTGTATATCATTTTCAAAAAAATAGACCGGAGATACAGAGATATAGAAACTAAAATACCATAAATTACTGAAACAACAAAAAACATAACAGAAAAAAAGACAGACTTAATAAGACAATAAAATAGATCAACGTTTTAAAAACCCCAGAAACATTCTCGTTGAAAAAACATTAATTCCGAACACAAAGACTCGGATATTAGCATTGATGCAACAATCCCAAAGGAACTGAAGTTCTCACCTTATTTCTGCGAGCTAAGAACCCTACAAGATGGTAGAAAATGGCAGATGCAAAGAAAGAACGTGGATCAGTTTTTAAAAAACTAAGAGAGGATTTGTTCCACGAAGCAGCGGAGCTTCCGGAAAAAATCATCGCGGAGTTCCTATGCTTCCTGGAACAAATCTTCGCGTAGTTCTTCGAAAACGGATACAAATTTTTCATTTGCCATTTATTACCGTCTTGATTTCTTATATTTTACACTCTCTTATGGAGTGTATGTCCTTTGCTTTTATAGTGATGACACCAAACGACCTAAAAAAAAAGACAGCAATATCCACGTATACAGTGGATATTATATCAAATATGGGAGTCAAACTAACAAGATTAATTTACGATTCGGAGTTAAAATCAAATCCTACATTTCTTTTTATTTTTTGTTTATTTTGGCATCTATTCTAATGTTTCTTTTTTAAAAAATTTATTTTTTTAAAAGATTGAAATTCATTTTAAAGATTGAACTATCAAAACTGATTTAAATCAATACCGTTTTTCATTTTAACAGATTGAACTATCAAAAATGATATAAATCAACACCATTTATTTTTTCTTTTGGTATCTATTCTATTGTTTCTTTTTAATAATTTTAATTTTTTTTAAAGACTGAAATTCATTTTAAAGATTGATATTCATTTTAAAGATTGAACTATCAAAAATGATATAAATCAACATCTAATCTATTGTTTCTTTTTTAATTTTGATTTTTAAAAAAATATTAAAATTCATTTTAAAGATTGAACTATCAAAAATTATATAAACCCAAGAAGACTGACTAAATTATGTCATTTTCTTTAATAGTGATGACACCAGATTTATTTACGATTTGGAATTAAAATCAAATCCTACATTTCTTTTTGTTTTTTGTTTTTTTTTGGCAACTTATCTAATGTTTCCTTTTTTTTTAGTTTTAATTTTTCTTTAAGATTGAAATTCATTTTAAAGATTGAACTATCAAAAATGATTTAAATCAACACCGTTTATGACCGACAGGAAACATACACTATGTTTTTTGGCCTTTAGGCATGGCATTTCAAAATCTGTACGGTTCGGATCAGTATAGAAATAAAAAGAAATTGGTTTGGATACCTACCAGTTCATATATCTTGCGGTTTGGTTCGAAATTGTAGTTTAGAACCGAACTAAAAGATACTTATATTCGGTTCTATTTAGTTTAGTTTTATCCAAAATAACAACCAAACATACCCGATCTAACTTAAGTAACCCTAAATGTAAAACATGACAAATGTAAAAGTTCAAATAATTTATCAAACCTAAAGTTCTAAGAAAAAAGTGAAACCGGCTGCTGTTAGTGTTATATACACTGGTTTGGATATTTTTGGTATCATTAGTTCGGATATGGGATAATACTTAATCAAAAACTGAATATTGGAAAAAAATTTACCAATATTTTTGATATTTTTTACCGTTCAATTCAGATCGGTTATTTCGATTCAAGTTAATATATATGGTCCGACCTGTTTGTAGCAGCAAACAACTAAACAAAAACAAAACTGCCCGATCCAGTTAGAGATGTAATACAAAAATTTGTTTCAAAACTCTTTTTCCTTTAACAATTTCTTTTACGGCAGAAATTTAATAAACAAATTCTCTCAATAAATATTAGCGTAAAAAAAACATCCAGAAACAGATTTCTAATGGAACAAAAAAAAAAAACACTACAAAATCATCTCATCATCTTCCTCATCACATTTTGGAAACTGTTTGATGCAGAGAGCCACGAGTGGGTTTGGTGAGAGTTTTACTCAGCAGACATTTTCTTCTTCTTGGAAGCAGTCTCTTCAGCTTCTTCCTTTTGCTTCAGCTTAGCCTCTTTCCTTTCTCTCTTCAATCCCTTTGATTTATCATGCAATTGCAATTCTTCAATCTACAAAATAAGATCGAAAACACACAAATCAGTTTCGGTTAAAATCGTTATCATCTATTTTTACTCTGCTTTCTTTTCTTACCTTCTGATCAGGCATATAAATCTTGCCCTGCTTCCCTAGTACTGCATCTTGGACTACGTTTTTAACCTGCAGCAGAAACAGAAGAATGATTTGATTTAGTCATTTTTGTTTCAATCAAGTTTGATGTTTTAGTTGTTTTTTACCTTCTTCTTAGGATTATCTTTGGATGTTCTCATTGCTTCTTTCTTTAAGCTTTCATCAGGAAGACGATTACGTCGGATAACCAAATCCATGGATGGACCAACTTCAACAAGCTCAATTCTAGGCACAATAGTCCCTGACTTTTTAAGCTTCAATGCACAATGAGTAAGGAAAACCTTATTTGGAGATATAGCTGAACATACGTAAGCACGATCTAATCCAGTAAGATTTAGATTATCCACAACCTACATATAAATAACTTAAACAATCAGAAACTCCTCGCAAACCATATAAAAAGTGGAAATCATCATATTCTTATTCTCAAACAACTATATACCTCGCCACGAAAGAGATCAGTGAGGACTTCTTTAAGTTGCTTAAGTTCCATAACATTCTCAAAACCTTCACCAGTAAAGCAAATGAAAGGCTTTGATCCTTCATGAGGTGCGAATTTCTTGTCGTAGGAAAACGATAACAAGGATTTGAAGTTCTCAATCCCAACTTCAATAAGATCATAGACTTGGTGATCATACATTCTCCCAAGTACAAGATTGTCAGGTCGTTTCTTTGTATGTGAACCATACTGCAAACATAATAAACATTCACCCAGTACATTTTAAAATGAATTCAATCATCTTCTTTAAAAAATTGTTCTACAATAATCAATGCAAATTACTTGAATCTAATCACAGAAATTGAAACTTACCACAAAAATGCTACAATCTGTTTTTTGAGAGAAGAACTCTAATGAAGTTTCACCACCAGCTTCAAAAGGTCTAATATTCTCATTCCTCCTTGAGTATTTGATGGCACCTCCTTTCTTCAAACGGTACAGTTCCATTAAGAAAGAGCTTACTGTAGCACTCGTCTTTGTTCCATGAAGTATCAACGTCTTCTTCCCAGTTTCAACCTACAAATTCCGAGAATCTATGAGCTTAAACAACGATTAAGAACAGCTCAATAACATGATTCTCACTTCTTATTATTCTTAAATCGGATTTTTTTCAGAGAATCAAACGCATAGAGAAGGAGAAATCGGAGAACTTACAAGCTTAGGAGCACGCTTTTCGAGTACACGCTTGGCTTTACCGGTCTTCGGAGTTCGTATTTCATTCATGACTGAGAAATCGCCGGCAAATTTTTCACAAAGCGACGGCTCCGAGAGAGAAGAATAAGAGACGAGGTTTTTCGATTAAACGATATGTGTAATCTAGGGTTTTAGTCTCTCACAATTTGGAAGCAACTTTAGGCGAATTCTAATAAGACCCTAAGTTTATAAATATTTCTAATTTAACCCCAAGATATTTTTTTTAATACTGTAGATAGACCAATAAGCTTATGGGCTCAAATTAAACTGATAACGACGGCCCATGATATTTTTATGCAATTAACATAAGAACACTGATTTACAAAAACTTTACAGAATTTTTTTTTTATATCTTTGATTTAGTTCACTTTACATTTCATGAAAACTTTGAAACTATATACATAACGAATAAAAGAATCTGAAGACAAAAACTTCTTTTTTCTTTTTCTTTTCTTTGTTTTTTATTCGAGTTGTTAAGAAGAAACAACAAAACATATGAATATATGATGCTTTGAGATTTACAAGTTTCTCCTAAGGTAAGATCTTCACGCCTAACATTGTGGAACAGGTTCTTGCTTCCCTGTTAAAGAATGAGAAGAAGATGCATGTAAGAGTCAAAAATATACACGAACCATCTTGTGTCTTCCACAACCATTTGCTTATCATCCTCAAATGAAACAAGTCTGGTCACTCACCATTGCATCAGACAAAACTCAGATTCACCATAGAGATTTCAAGAACCCAATAGTCTTATAGAACCTCAAGATGTCATAGTAAGTGTTGCATAAGAGTAAAGAAGGCTTTTACCTTGCATAGACTTCTCCAAGTTTTGTAATTGCTTAATGAAACCAGCATTAGGATTTGCCACAGGTCTTATACTCTTAACATGTTGCAATGCTTGGTTTAAGGTCATTCCATGTTTCTTCATTAGGTAAGCAACAACTATAGTAACACTACAAACAAAACAAAACCGGCAAAAACATTCAGAGAAAAACAAGTTCTGTTCCAAATTTGTGTTACCAAATCACAAAGCAAACTAACCTTCTTGATTTCCCAACAAAGCAATGAACAAGAACACTACCACCTTGTTTCTTAGCTTCATCAATGAAATCAACACACTCATCAAAGTACCTTTCCAGATTTGTATCTTCCTTATCCACAACTACATACAAACACAAGCAAAAGCCATTCAAACACAAAATCAAAAACATATTCTCTTATATTCAAACAAGCAGATGAAAAGATGAAACCTTTATACCTCGAACAACCTTATAGACAAAGTCATCAGGATGAGCTGGTCTCAAGGAACTAGCTACGGTTAAAATATGTGTAACATTGTAATCTTTCAATACATTCTTGTTACAAGCTGCTGCAACAGATCCAAGATAAAGACCCTGAAAAGTCAAATTCAACAAAAAAAAGGTTTGATCTTTGAGATTGAATCATTGGTTTGGCTCAAAAGTAATCATGGATTAGAAAATTTGTGACCTCTTCAATTAGAGAAGGGACATTGTCTTCTCTATAGGTACGAGCAACTTTAATAACACGAACAAGTGCTTGAATCTGATTCTTCACCGTCTCATTATACTGATCTATTCCTGGTAACGAAGACGACGAAGAAGAAGAAGATCCTCTGTTTCTAGAACTCCTGCATATAGAAATGGATTCATCAAATTGGAAAATAATATTGACTCAAAATCAAAATCAAAATCGAAATCAAAATTGGGTTATACGGAATTGGAAGAAATCGCAATAGCCATTTTCTGATGAACGATTTTGAAACGAAACAAGAATTACGATTACAACAACGGAGGAGTGATCGGAATAACATTAAGAAGATGAATTGAAATATCACGGAGAAGGAAGAAGATGCTTACATGGTGGCGCCAAAGAAGAAAGATTTACAGAAAACGAATCGGCAAAATGAAAAATGGCTAAAGGGGAAATCGCAACTGCTGCATGGTTCTCCAGGTTTTTTGGGAAGCTGCGTTTTAAGGGGTCAAAGAAAAAATCGATTTCCTTTTCTAAGAGGGAAAAAATATATATACTACTGAACATATAATTTGATAAATATTTTTTTTTAAAATATTTTTTGTGATGGGAGGGGAGTTAACCTCCCCCTGTTTATTCAAAATATAAAATTAAAAAAATTACATGCTCATAAGCTGTAGTATTGAAGACCCACTCACATCATTAGCCAGAATCGACGCCACACAATCTGGCCTGGCCAACAATTTATGAAATTCTAAAGGTAACGAGAATGCATAATTTGTCAATCCATCCGCAAGACGATTAGCCTCCTTATATATATGAGTAATGCAGACTATCTAATCTTTTGATAAGAAGTCATAGCACAAACGTATTAGGAAAGACAGCGAGTGAGAATCTTCTATTCTTTTTGTGAGAAAGCCCACCACTATTTTCGAATCCACTTCCAGCTCCACCCTTGTGGCTTGATACTCCCATGCAATGTATAGCCCATAATACACTCCCCATAACTCTGCTAAAGGGGCCGAGCAAATACCAATGTTCACTGAAAACCCATTGCACCAATTCCCCGCACTATCTCTTAAAACTCCACCTGCTGTTGCTAAGCCTGGGTTACCACATGAGGCGTCATCAGTGTTTAACTTCATCCAGCTTTCTCCGGGAGACTTCCAAGCAATCAACATCTCTATCCTTGCTCCTTTGGCTACTCGGATCGTCCCTCGTTTGTTGTGTTTTGGTTATCTCCCGCGCTAGATCCTTTATAAATCGTACCCTATCACGCCATATATCACTAGTACCAAAGACATCACCACAGCTCCATTTCCAAGCCCACCAAACAGCCAATGCAAAGATTGTTGACTATGGACTATCCTCAACCTCATCGTTCATTCCCAGATTTTCATAGAACCACTCCAACAGTGACCAGAAAAAAAATATGCTCTGCTTAGTACGAGGGATTATCCGTTCCTATATACCTCTCATCGTGGGGCAGTTATTGGTTAATGTATTTTTTATATGATTAAAAGTAACAAAAATATTATTGGTTAGTTAGATTAAAAATTCAGTTAATATATTAAAATTTAATATTTAAAAGTTTGAAGGAAAACATAAATGAATTGGAATATTTTTAAATGTACTACAATTTCAACATGTTAAAAAAACTAATATAAATGTACCTTAAAAATATATGAAGTTCTCATGATGAGTTAAAAAATATAATTAGTCTCTTGTGCTCTATTATTAATGTAAAACTAATTTTTTATCAAGTTTTTACATTAAAATTACAAAATAACACATATTATAAAATTAAATTTAAGCTCTGAAACAACATTTAATAGAAAATGAAGAAAATCTTATAAAGTAGTTTTAGAAGACAAGAAAATAATATTATGAGTTGATTTTAGAAGACAAGAAACATGATTCGTCTACAAAAAATATATGTAAATGTTGGCCATTAACTATAACGGAGACCGTTATTTTAATAATAGATTATGGATTAACCAGAGTTAAAATTCATAAATCTAATAATTATTAATTTTCAGATAAATGATCAAAATCTAAATGTAGTGCACTGATTGGCTACAACTCTAATAATTTCATGGTATCCACTATCCAATTGATTAATGAGTTTGTAATTTTCTTACATTTTTAACAATTGACTTAAAAGTTTTTTATTTTTTCTTTTTAGGCAAAAAAATATTTTGGGCCGGATCTCGTCTCTATACAATGGCATTTTGAGCTGAACATTTTTAGGTTAATATAGTTGTATATATAAGATTCACAAACTCGCTAAACTCTTAAATAGTCATTGCGCCATATCTCCTAAAATAATATGAAAACTCTGAAAGTTCTGATTATATTATATGTGTGAGGCAAGTATCTAATCAAACACGAGATCGGATTTTGTTAACTTTGATCAAATGTATGTGCTAAATAATTCAAGATTGTCATTCATTTCACTGAATTTTATTTTGTTTTGTTTTCTCAAGTTCATGTAATTTTGTGTTGTTTATGTTATTTATTGGCTTTAGATCTTATATATATGAGTGGATTTCCATCTCGTTCACTTGAAATTCGATTTACTTTTTGATCCGAACACCATATCATAAGGTTTTTCATTTGTGTTTGCTCTCTTCCTTTTACATATCTTTTTTAAAAAAAACCATAAACTAGGAGTTTTAACCACCTTCCAAATATTTTGTTTTTATTTATTGTTACACATCCTCTATTTCTTCTATTCTCCCTTCATCTTTGTCATTCTCATGTGAATAACACCAAGTCTTTTCTATTTTTTTCGCTTTAGTTTTTAAGTTAAAGTACAATTTCTTCTCTTTTTCATCTAAATCCTGAAAACTCGATCATCAACATCATATTATATGATCTAGTTTTCATGGTTACTAGATGAAAAATGAGAGAAATTGATCTTTAACTCAAATACTAAAGTAGGAGAGAAGTCAAGTTCTTTTTATGTAAACGCTTATGTTTTGTACAATTGTTTCAATCAAACCATTGACATTTTTTATTATTTTGTGCTATGAAAAGCTGGAGAAAACCAGAGGAGCCTCAACAAAGCTATGGGACTTTTAAGACTAATTGTGTTTTTACATACAAATTAATTTCTTTTGTTATCCCAATTCCATAGGCATTGTTGTATATAAAACATTGTTGTATATAAAACAGTGCCTCAAAATCAAATAATTTATTATTTTTTCTTGTATCAAAATATTCAACCTTCTTTATTCAAAAACTTAGCTCAATTGTTTTGGTTAACTATGTTACTATTGTTACAAAGTATAATGCTTGGTTGTATCATAATATTGACTTTAAAACAGTGTAAAATGCAAAATCGATTTTAATCGGATATATAACAACAAAGAACATTTTTTTTCAACAGATTGAGAAGAAAAAAAATCTAATAAAAAAGCTTACAAATATCAAATTGTTTCATTCATTCATTCTAAAATTCAAAAAGACCTTTCACGCCCAAATAACAGAAACCAAAGAATTGGCAAGACCAGATTGATCAAAAGTAGTATTAGATCCATAATGAAGAGTCTTATAAGCACCAGGAAAAGCTTGAATCATCTTAAACGGCTTCCTCCTCTCAGATTCATCAATCTGTGAATAACAAAACGACCAAAGAAGCTGAACAGATTCTGATTTTCGAAAATTTCTCTGTATCCTTCTTCCGTCTGGTAACCGAACGCAGAGTCTGCACAAATCCGAATCGCGATTTGGTTCTTCGGATAATTGAGGGAATCCGAAAACCGCGTTTGTGAAGAGATGAGTGGTTTCGTTTGCTGTCGCTGCTGCTGTTGCATCGGAGAAGCGTTTTGGGCGTTTGATTCTTCTAAGAGAATCGATTTCCAACGAGGCGATGTCGATGATCGGTGATGAATTCGAATTCTTCTCCATCGATGTTTGACATTAATTTGAAACGATATAAATCAAGGAATCGAAATCGAGATCTGTTTGATTTCGGAAGGGATTTAGGGAAGATAAAACCCTAATTTTGTGTTTTTTGGGATTTTAGAGTTGAGAGTGGATTTTGGGAATTTTGTTGAAGCGATTAAGCGAAGGTTCTTGTTTTATTTATAGAGACGGACAGAGTGGGAGAGAAAAGGTTTGTTTCCTTTTTCCTTGAAAATAAATTTTTTAGATTATTTCATTTATTTTTTGTCAGTACAATCAGTTTAAGAGATATTTGGCATTTTTTTTTGGGTTTTATATTTTCCTTTTTTTTTGTTTTTTTTTGTATAACTACAGAAATGATTTTTTTAATAATAATTATGAGAAATCCTATAATCTATCTTTCTGTTTTGCAAGTTTTTTATGGAATGTTTTCAAAAATATTTTAAAATGTCAGAAAAGATCATGAGAAAACTTAATTTGGTAATATGAGAAACGAAATATTACACAACAATCATTTTGACTCTTAAAATTCATTTCACTTAACTTATACAATGCATCTTTGACCCCCAAAAAAAAAAAACTTGTACAATGAATATAGAGTGGATTCATATCAAAGGATGTATACTTCAACTTTTACTTTGATTTCGACAATATTTTACCATCCAACTAAAGATGATGACAATGAAGAGAAAAGGAAAAAGTGTTACCAATCATATCACAAACCAATCTCATAACATACCAATCACAATATATATAGAGAGAGTAGACAACAAACCAAGAGTTTATACTTTGTTTCTCTTTTTATTACTTTTTTCATGTATGAATCATTTGACGTAAGTCAAAAACCAATCAAGCATCTCCCTGTGAGCTTCTTCTGCAGCTTTAACCGCTTCTGGTTCATCGAGGCTGTACCTAACCGTCCAACCGTGCGAGACATTCGTGTATATCTTCACATAACTATTCACCTACATAATCCATTTTAAGGTCAGTTTTGTTCTTTCTTTCTTTTCATCTGTTTTAGTTACATAAGCAGCTTTAGCTTACCTCGGGGTTACAAGCAAGAATCTCCTCAAACTGCTTCACAAGTGCTGGTGGGGACAAAGAATCATTCTCAGCTCCTAATATAGCAATTGGAGTCTTCACATCTGCAAGAAACCGTGAAATCGATAAGCATAATGAAGTAATGTTGATTGGTAAGTGAGGAATGAAGATGGAACTGTTTATATATTTAATAAAGTAGCAAAGTGACTTACTCTTAATATCATCGACTACCACAAAAGTTGGATGAAGTAAAACAGCGGCTTGAATAAGCTCTCGTTTTGATAGTTCCACCACTACTTTTGCTGAAGATCAAATAATACAAAGAGGGAATAGACATTTCCATATATTAACAGCGAAAGCTAATTGCCTCACAAAGATAATAAACTCACCGCCCCAACACATCCCTGCAGCTCCAACGGCAGTTATGCCTTTGTTCTTTATAGCTTCAAGTACTGGTTTAGTGTCTTCAATGCCCTTATCCTGAGAAAAGAGTATTAATGAACTGATTCAGATGGAATCTATCAAAACAAACAGAACAAGAAGACATAACACCGAGGAGGAACAAGTTGTGAACAAAAGAAGTTGAGAATGGATAAGGAGGAGGAGGAACGAACACAGCTATGGCCTTGAATCCAGACAGGGACGGGTCTATCCTGATTAGAGGGATCATAAGGATCTCCATTGAAGTAGTCAGGAACCACAACATAGAATCCAGAAGCTGCTACCTTATCCGCAAGCGCCCTTTAAGACATCAAATAAGAATTTACACTCAATAAGCAATGATCCAATTAAACAATGATTCAAATGAAACATTCAGATCTTATCAGATGGGCTTGATCTTGTTAAAATACAAAGGCAACCACACAGATGCAAAATCTAACAAGACCGGAAACAAATATTATAAGCAAGATACTCAAATTGAGACTTTAAAAATCATATGAGGGCTAGTTAAAATCAGTCAATTTCCTTTGAAGCAACAAACACAAATTAAAAAGTTGCCAACTTCAATGGTCAAAAAATTTGTAGTACCTCAAGTTTGGAGCTTGATACCCTGAAATACAAAAAAAAAACGAAGCTGAAGTCAGAATACAGTGATGAAATGATCAAATCAACAAAGGGTTCCTCATAAGGATGAAGAAACAAGATTTACCAAAATCCTTAATTACCCGATCATGCACTCAATCAAGTTTAAAAAAAAAAAAACGCTAAATCAAGAGCATGTAACAAGTATTTACCAAAAATATCAGAAACGAGGACGACGCCGAGCTTGGAATCAAGAGAGCCGGAGACGTAAGCATCAAGCCCACCTACCTTCTCCACATGACCCGACCCAGAACCCGGGTTAAGCGTCGGTGGGTTTTCGCAGCACTGAGGTCCCGACATTTGTGATTTACAAAAAAAAAAACAGAGAAATGATGAAACCAAACTCAATCATATAGACGTGGACAATCATGTAATTAGAGAATTTTCTCGATTTAATCTAACGGTTACGAATACAATAGTAACCAATCTAACGGTCTAGTATCGTAATCCATTTTCAAATATTGGGTCAACCTTTTACGACCACTGCAAAAAAAACAAAGAATCTTATTTCTTTACAAAATTTGTCTTTCTTTCAGTTCCCCTATACACACTAGAAGCTAGAGAACAAAGGCAACAACAACAAAGAAGCAATCACTATAAAGCAAAAACACCTAAAAAACTATTTGAAACAAAAAAAATCTGGAGAGATCAAAACTTTTAAAGAAGCTATGAACGCAAATGAATGATGAAATCAGATGCATAATCCATTGTTCTGAGACCTCCCAAAGAAAGCAATACAATCGCTAGCTCCTCTTTTCCCCATTGTCTTAGTCCATTGCTAAGACTCTTCAACACTTCTGTATCAATCTCTACCACCCAAAGTGGCAAACAGCTTACTATTAGACTCACCAAACCTGAAATATAAGTCCGCCATGTTGCTGTTTCGCATCCCACTGATATTTTCCCGTCTAAGACGCTCGCGATGAACTCCAAGTGGCTTCCCAAGATTCCTTGACGGCGTTTTGATGTATGTGATCTTGAGTCTACTCCCCAAGCGAATGCTCCACATAGGACTACGAAGTAGGCAAGGGCATGTCCTCTTAGCTCTGCTATTAGATCTGATGGTCTTTGTTCTCCGTCTGACTTGTCAGCTGATAGAAACCAAGACGGGATGGTTTCTTTGATTAGTAGGTGGACTACGCCTAAGCCACCTGTTAACCAAACTAACGAGGCACTAAGCGAAGCAGCAAGCTTGACTTGAGTCATTGCTGTTGCTAGTGAACTTTGGCCGTAGCTTGTTCCGTTCTTCACTGTTTTTAGCCTTTCTAGATTCTCCTTTGAGAGCCTGTTCTGGGCTATATCCTTCACCGAATGTATCAGGAGGGAGAGAATCTCTTCTGATACTGAGACTGTATCTCTGAGAGCACGATACATACGGAGATAGAGAATCCCTGGTGCTACAGGAGAGATCCCGCCGTAGAAATGAGAGCCGAATCCATGGCCAAGAAGTGCTCCAACGCCACCATCATTTGACATGGGGGCAGCATTAAGTCCGAGAGTGGCACTGAAGCAGTTTCTGAGGAGCTGAATCACAGCGTCTTGATTGTGAAGGAAGACAGTGCGAGAGGCAGAGAAAACAAGGAAGTCAAACCAACGTTTCGCCTTTTGGGTCCATAATGAAGCTACAATGGGCATGCAAGGCCAAGGGCAGCCTGCCGCCAAGCACTCCAGGGCTGGGCCAGCCAGGTTGAGAAACCGCTCTGAGGCTTTGTCGATTTTGTAAGTAATGGTTAGGCTTACAAAAGCGGCTAAAGGTAGAGGAAGCGTTGCCCGAGAGCTCCCTCCTGCTATAAGTTCAAAATACAAGTTCAACACATTAAATCTGGACAGGTAAAAAAGCTTATCATAGAGGGAGTATTTAAACATGTTGAATAGGTTTACCTGGAGCAAGGCTAGGGATATCAACACCTGTTGTTGCAAGAATTTTCTTTATATGTTCCTCAACAATGGATAGATTTGTAGCCGGACTTGGCCAATCCACGCCGTTCATGAATACTGGCTTCCAAACACCTCTACTAACCTCAGAAGAGAAATAGCTTACTATCGTTGCTAATGAAGCCGGGAGAAAATCTGCCAAGTCTTTCAGTCCTGAAAAAAGAAACACAATGATAACTCTTCTCTAACTCTTTCTAAATGCAACCTGATCCAATAAAACAAAAAAAAAGCACTAAACACAAACCTGTAGCTAACTCACGAGGAGAAAGCCTTCCATGAGTACAAGCTGTTAAAGCAGCATCTACAACATATGGAACGGCTTTGAGGATATCCCAAGCAGGAAACTCAGGTCTTGGATTACTATCTTCACTTGCAGCTCCTGATGAACTGCTTGTGCCCGAATTAACTGGATTTAAAGTCTGACTGCCTCTGACCTTTCTGAACATCATGTTGAGAAGTGCTTCAACTGTCTGGTGAACTGGAGATCCTTGTGTAAGTCCAGATAATGTGGAAGCTATGCATCTCTGGTGCTGCCTATACCAGATTTTCAGCTTGGGGAACGAGTCAACAAACACAGGCTGGCAAGATGCTGACCTTGCAACATCTGAAAGTCTCTTTCTGTTTCGGTCTCTATTAAGGGTCTCCGAGGAAACAAGATAAGAATTACGCACTAAAAGAAGATGTTCAGGAGTGAGTAGGGAGCCAACTGTGGGCACATCTCCTACACCATGCTCAATAGGAGGATGATTGAATCTCCAAAGCTTTAAAAGAAGAGTGAATGCATTTGAGAAAACAGAATAGGCTGAGATTTGTTCTCCAGAAGGAAGAGTCCATGATACACTCGGAGTGTGAGATCCAAACTCTTCACAGATTGGCATTAGTGAGCAAGCAAGTTGCGGAACCTAAAAAGTAGACATCAAAATGATATATTACATCTTGCAGCAAATTCAGTATTAGGGCCAAGAAACTTGGAAGCATAAGTTACATACCATGCCATGTAAAGAGAAAATCTGAATGCTGTCAACAGATCCTATCCCAACAATAACAACATTCAGCATGCAGGCATAACCAATCAAATGACTTTCAGCCCCGGAATAATCTGCTGGAACGGGTGGAGACAGTAATCTTGTAAGAAATTCAACCGCGTGTTCCTGTACATTGAAGAAAAAAATGATGAAGCAAACATGCATGTTCAACCAAATCTTCACTGGTGGATGTAAATAAACCGAATTTTCACTGGTGGATGTCAGTGCCGACCTGAATGTTCCAACCCCGTGTGAGAGATGCCCCACAAAGAACTGTAGCAGCAGATATCTTCTCATCATCCGATCCTTTGACTGCAACCTCATATAGTTTCTCGAGCTCTGCTAAGCTTCCACAAATCCATGAGCTTAAATTTCAGTTGCTTTACTCTCGGTAAATTAAAAAAAGACCATTACCTGGCTAAGAAACAAAAAGGAATAACTGAAGACGAGGCAGAACTTAAGTCAAACTAGAATGGGCGACCTTGGATTAAGGAAAAATGGTATAAAAACCTATGGTTTCCTTAGGTAACTCGACTTTAAAACTCAGTAGTTAAATTTTTTAATATTTTAAATTACGACTGATCATGATTTAGAGGGAAGACTATGGATGAAGCAGTGAACTGAAACAAGAAACAAAGACAAGATAATAACTCATTCTACCTTGAAGCAGGAACTGAGACTAGTGCATTCATCATTGCAGCATTTAGTTGTGCCCCTTTCACAAATGACGACCAGCAGGGTACTTCATTCGGCAGACTAATAGGTATTTGGTTGATACGGCCATTAGCATAGCCAGACCACGAATAAGCGGACGTATCCAGTATGTTTCTTGCAATACAAGCCTCAACTATGAGGTGGCGCATGTTTCCAGCTACGACATATACATAAAATATGTTAGGCATGAAAGAAACCACTACATTAACAAATGACGACAATCAAGAGACATTAATGTAACAGAGAAGATTTTGATTAGCTTACAGCAGTTGATAGGCATGTCTTTCATGTTTACGACATCAGAACATGACTTTCCAACATTGCCACCAGCCAGAAACAAGATTGCCTTCGTGGCAGCCTTGTTGGCAGCAGAAACAACGCACTGGGGAGGAGCCAGCAATCCAGGGAATTCACCGACGACTTGCAAACTTGTAATAAGATCATCTCGCAACTTTTCCATGACAAATACGTACTTTCCCTCTTCAATAAGGTTTGCGATCACAAGAGGTACAATACATAATGACATGCACAGCCTTGTGTCCAGTCGAGGAATAGGTCCCTCAATAGGATCCCTTTCCTAGCAACAAAGAAAGACAAGAAAATCAGAACAGCCATTGGATGACAGACTAACAACCCAATAACGCAGCCATTGGTTAACTCAGAAGCAAGTGAGTAAAAAAAAAGTCTTCTGAAACTGCAGAATGAACTTGCAAGTGAGAAGAAAATCGATATTTATAGTGGTGAAATCACAAAGAGTAAGAGATTAGTCTAACCCTTTGAACAAGTCGAAGCGCTGCTATCCAAAGACCCAAGAAGGTGTCATGCCAAGTGCTCCCATTAATTTCTTTAAGCGTTTTAGCTAGACCTGAAAATTTGATTAGCTCGAGTCATTTCTTTATATATTGAGATATCTTCTCTTTGGTTAAACCCACAAGTGAAAGAAGATGGAGTCTCCAAATTACCAGTAATGATTTCAATCGCACTAGTTGGGTTTACTTGATATCCATCCATAGCATCTTCAAATACTAGATCAAGAGGAAGCCAAAGTGAAGAGAGACTTGCTCCATGGCATAAGCCAGCAAAGGAAGCAAGAGATCCATAATCCACAATTGCATTGGATTTCCGTAATGAAGTTACTTTGCTGTCACAAGAATAACCAAATCGCCTATTCGAAATCAACTCCAATAGATCCTTCGAATTTATAACCTTTGAATTCTTTAAGACCGATGAATTTTCTCCAAGCAGCTGCACTTTCCGGACAAACTCATGCCAATTCGAAGCCCTGATGGATAACAAACATTATAAGAAAAACACTTCAAGCTTCAACAATTTTGAATATGATTTCAGATGAACTATGATGTATACCTGTTGGAGGACACCAAGTATAGCAATCTAGAAATTACTGTATTTCTGAGGAATTCTGCAATCATCTCAATAGCCATGATGGTATTCAAAGTCTGTAACTTCTCAAGAGATCCAGTCTTTTCATCAAACCTCTCAGGATCATCAATTTCCATATCTTGAGACATGATTAGCCACTGAGAGCTTGGATCTTGGCTTACCTCTACTAAACCTTCATCACTTAAACAAGCATCTACCAGCTGTGACACCATCTTAAAGACAAATTCTACTAAAAGTACACCAGGTTTGCTAGTCTCGAGACCAAATAACTCTGAAAGACGAAGAACCTTGGCTACTGAATTCATAACTCTGCACAAAGAAGAAAGAAAGATAAATCACATCTTCTGCGTAACATTTACAACAGAGCCAAACATTTAAATGAAACAGTAGAATTAACAAGACTCACTTCTCATAGTGAGGTCCACTAATATGATCTTTAATCACGAACATATTCCTCTTGAGAAGCTCCAAGTATATTCTATAAGCTGCTATTTGCGTAGACCGGCTTGGAACAACTCTGCACAGAATCAACAATCACAACAACAACAAAAATGAAAACTCTCATCAACTAAAAATATCCAAATCTAAGATCGTAGAGATTTTCCAAATTTCAATTTCACCAAACTTACAACCAAATCATCAATCTACATAACCCTAGATTTTCGAGAAAACAATCCAAAATGCGAAGATAAAAATAGCTGAGAATTAAACCTGTCAGCGAGCAGAGCAAGAACAAGGAGAGGAGAAACAAGTTTCAAAGAAATAGCTCTTTCTAGAAACTTCCATAGAATAGGAACGTTATTATCCCAACAAATGTACGAAACCAAAACCTCCGCAAGCTCCGACGACGGAAGCTCAACGGCGAAGAATTTAAAGTTCGCCGATAACTGAGAAGCCCAAAGACGAGGATCGATAGAGTTCTCCTGAGACATCTTGGTCAACTCAATCACACGATCCCAGACGGTGGTTCTCCGTCCAGGAACCACCATTTTTTCTCGGTTCGGTGACGAAACAAGGCGGTTAAAAGATAGAGCAACTTTCAGATTTGATTTGGCAAACGCGTGTATGTGTATGTGTAACTGTGTGGAGAGTATAAAATGACTGAATAGTCCTTGTGAAGGAGAAGAGAGGAGATGATGATGATTTGAGAGAGGGCTAGTGCGTGTGAAGTGTGAACGTCCCGAGACGAGACGAATTGTGAGAAAGATGTCAAAAGAGTTCACACTGTTTTTGTGAATATATATATCTTGAATCTATAACCCAAAGTCTTGGAGTTTTAATTTTTTTTTTTTTTTTGGGGCAGCAAAAAAAACGAAAATTGTTTACTATTTGAATTTTACAAATTCGGTCAAAAATATATTTTTCCTCGCTACAGTGAAGTTTTCTTTTTTAATGTAGATTTAAATATGAATAGTTCGAGCCGGCAAAAAAAAAATTAATAGTTCGATGGTGTGACACAACGACAACATTAGCATAAACTATCAAACTATAGTATATGGTCTTGAAATATTAATAATTCTTATAATTTTCTACATATATAACCAATTTTTATCGTTTGAAAAGTTATAAAATAATTGACAAAAATATATTAGTGTCTAAATTCTCAAGACCATATCTCTATTACAAAGCCATGATTTCGAAGTATGACTTTTGTGGGTTAATTTTGCATTAAAGACTAATTCAAGAACACCTTTTAGGTAATAATGCAAGAGAATTTCATTTTGGTCAAATTTTCCATCTTTGGTTATGTGTGTAATGACTAATGGATAAGCATTACCATTTGTTGCCACAAAGAAAAAAACATTGCCATTTTGTATACATCTTTTAATTTCTGAATTTTCAACTCAGGAAATAATATTATATTATATTTAGACAACTGAAAACCAGAGAACAAACTCATTTATGTTTTTGAGAACCCTAAAAAGTTCATTTATATATTTTGGTATAACTTTCTGTAGATTATTAATGAAACAAAACGTAACAATAACATTTGAATTATGTTTCTTTTAATAATAAAATGCCGTTTAATAACCCAATTTGATGAGATTGGTAGATGAATCAATATATTCAATGTTTTCTTGAGATACCTATTTCATATACATAAACTTTTAGAAAGCTATATTATGTTGCAAGATTAAAATTAGAAAGAAAGTACAAAAGATGCGAAACATGTGAAGTTGGTGAATTGAAAGAACACGATAAAATGATGGATGACCCACATGAATCCATCTTTTATATTATCGTTAATCTATAAACAAATGGGACAAGATCATCATCTCTAGATCCAAAACTTGGTGTCTATCAGGTAGGTAATGGTTAGATTCTAGTACCCTGTCTTTTATAATTTATATTTGAAATTATTAAACAACTATTACATATATGAGGTTTGTATTTAGTTAAGAGGTTGGCCAATCAATTTCAAATTTCTTTACTACTTTTAGATTACTATGAACGTACGTATGACTTAGTTGTGAATACGTCATAAGAACGTGAGTTTTGTGTAGGATGTGACAAAAATGGCATCCATAGTATTCAAAACTCGATTCAATATATGTACTTGAAATTGTAGTATTCCGGCTGCTATAACCCATAAACAAGAGTACACAAAAATAGCAAAAACAAAAGAATAATTCTGACAGGATAAAATTAAAAAGGATAAGGATTAGTGGTTAGGAGTAGGTGGAGATGATGGTAGTGGAGGTTGAGGATGGTCCATCACCCGTTTCTAATCGAAGATAAAGTCCTACGTTTGCTTTAATCAATGGACATCTCGAATTGAGATGCATCATCTACTAGCTTTTGTGTCATATATATATATGCACCAATTGTCTCTCTTTTTTTGTGTCAAATGTATACACCAATAGTCTAAGGTTTGTTAGAAAATAAAAATCAAGCCATGTTAGTATCTTGTTGGTTCACTATCCAAAAAAACAACCTGCAATTATTTTGTTGGGTTCATAGATTTGAACTAATGAATATTATGTATTATTCTTTTTATTTTTATCATTTAAAACATTTACAATGGTTAATATAATTAAAAGTTTAGTGAAATGACGTGAACCCTAATATTTTAAGTTTTGGATGACTCTGTCAACTATTTAACCACCTTGAATTCGTTATTTAATTTTTAATATAATATATTCTTATATTAAAAGTCGTTTGTTTATGCTTGTTGTTAAAGTTTCATATACATATTGACATTGTATAGACTGAGAATTGTTGCCGAAGGAATAGTACATAACTACATAGTTTAAAGTCCAACAAATGATCTAAATATTATATCATTATTTTTTTTAATGATCAAAGACTTCTAAAAAGATGCTAATCAAGATTTCGATCAAGAAATGACAGCTTGTTAATCATATACATAACATACATGTTGGAGAATAGCAAAACTAGATAATTTGATTCATATTATTAGTCAAATCTCTAAACCGTTCGATAATGTAAGTGGAGAAGAGATCGGACCCAAAACAAAAAGTCCCTTTTTATTCTGTTAATTAAAGGGTGTGTTTGGTTGATGTCTCCTTCAAGTAAGAATCATATCCTGGTTGGTAAACACACATAAACTAACGCCAGTCACTTAGTGGCTCATGTCACTTGTTTTTTCTATCCAGTTGTTTGAAAATGACAGCGTTTTGTGGTTTCAGATTTAGACTGCGCACCTTCTCATCTTCACACCAAATCCATCATTTTTTCTTTCTACTTTTCAGTTTTCACCATCATATATAGTTTATCCATTTGATAATTTCTGCGTTATAATCTTAGTTTATTTATCTACGCAATGTTGTTTTTATTTAATATATGAGAAGTTTGTTAAAAAAAAAAAATTACGTCAAAACTATTAAATGTTTTTACTAACCACGTATAAAAAACCACTCCACAATTGATAGTTCAAGTTGGAAGAAACCCGTTTATAAATTGTTTTTCAGAAAATAAAATTTTAGAGGTATGTCCTAAACAGTTGATCTTCTTATTACAAAAAAATGGGACATAATGAAAATCGAATTTAGCAAGGTAAAATGATATGAAACAAACCAAATTCTTTTATTTGATTAGAGAACGCGGATCACTGAGACAATACATGTAACTAGCTTTAAATCTGAACTATCTTTAGAACAGATAAAAGTCAGATTTAAATTCGGTTAGTTACATGTATTTCAGATTATTTTGGCTAATTTCATATAGTTTCCATACTTCCCTTAAAATAATGTTAGACAATTAAAAAAATTAATCATCTAAAAGGTGAAAACGACTATCTCAAAAAATTATCCGACCCGTATTCAAACCGATTAAAATAAATAATCCCAAGCTAGTTGGATAATTGTTATTATTATTGTCCGAAAATTCTGGGTAGTTAGAATCGTATATAGGTAATAAACGATCATAGACAATGACCTTGTGAATAAAAAGTTGGTCTAGTGGGAGTTTTAAGAAAATGTCAAAGGGGTTGTGGAGTTACCCAAAGTACAGCTAAGCCGCACCATATAATATAATTTTATTTCATGTTTCTCCAACGAATTGAAGTTATTTTGTGCATAACAGTTGTTAGTGGTATGTTAATTAACTATTATTACGTTTTTTCATGTCACATGTTTCAACCAGACACGTATGTTGGCTTCTTGCGTGCAAAGTCATACTTTATATCATTCTTTAATTCAGATATTTATAAAACATTAATACTATATGTTATATATCCTGCAAGTCCTAAACTATTGCTTTTTGTTATGTTTTGCTTTAGTTTCATTAATGCATTATAAACGTGTTTTTTTTCTTCTTAATTACCAAACTAGTATCATCATGTTGGTGGAATATGTTTCTTAGAGCTTTGTTCATATAACAAGATAAAACAAAATTTCACAATCAAAATCCTAAACGAAGTAAATGCATTGTTTCCTCAATGAACATTACGGTGGAATAAATACTAATCAAGATGTAAATATTACACAATGGACAAGGCACAAACCTCACAAGTGATGCTGAGAGCATAAACATCTCTAGTTATAAATGTAACTATGCTTCTTCTCTTCTTATTCTACTACTACTAAGTTTTTGGATAAAAAAAAGAATGAACCATTTTGGAGATTCCATCGCAGATTCTTTCAAAAGTCCTCCTCAGTTGTGAATTCGTAGTTGGTATTTCCATTTTGGAGGTTCGACATAACCGAAGCTTTCTGATACTCTCCCACTCTCTTCTCAAAGAAATTTGTCTTTCCTCTACAAATTTTTCATAAAAGTACCAAAAAAACAACTTATATCAATGAAAAGAATTAAAGAATACTGTTCTTGATAAATTATGTTACCAAATCCAAAATCTTGATAAGTTATTTTAGCAAGAACCAAAATCTTGATAAGTGATCCTAAAGTTGAGATAAACTCAAAGATATATAGACTACTTACTGCAAAGATATGAACTCCATCCAATCAAATGGATTCTCTGCTTTGTATCTCCTTTCACATCCCAACGTAACCTAACGAAAAACAAGAAAAATTCATATGTTCAAAACGAAAAACCAAAGCATGTGTTACAATGCCATAAACAAGAGAGAAAACATATATATATTTACCAAAAGACGGTCTGCCACAAACTGTATGTACTGACTCATAAGGTTTGAGTTCATTCCAATAAGATCACAAGGAAGTGCCTTGCAAACAAACTCTGTCTCAATTTCCACAGCCTCATGAACAATCTGATAAACTTTTTCCACTGGAAGCTGCTTCTGAAGCAAACTGCATAAAGTATGCTAAAGTGTGAATAGCTCATAAAACTCAATGTGGCTTTATTGTTATTGTATATAACTATACTAACCTGTACAAGAGACAAGCAAAGTCACAGTGTAGCCCTTCATCTCTCGATATAAGCTCGTTTGAAAAGGTTAAACCCGGCATAAGACCTCTCTTCTTAAGCCAGAAGATGGCACAAAAGCTGTCCAAAAAAAACATATAATATAAGCTTTTTGGCTCTATGCCTATGATTCATGTAACAGCTAAAAAGATATATACCTTCCAGAGAAAAAGATTCCTTCGACACAAGCAAAAGCAACAAGCCTCACAGCAAACGACATAGGACTGCAGAGAGGAATGGTACACATGATTCAGATACCAGTCAAATCGAAAATACGATTAAATACAAAAAATGGACCGTTTGAAAATTTATTTTAGAAAATATCAAATATGAACTCAATGGTACCTTTGAATCCAATCTAAACACCATTTTGCCTTCTTGGAAATACAAGGAATGGTATCAATAGCATTGAACAATCTATCTTTCTCCTTTGAGTCTTTTATATATGTCTCTAGAAGTAAGCTGTACATCTCTAAATATTTGTCATACAAAAATATCTCTTGAATCAGTTCGTAAACACAGAAGATCAAATACTTTGTAAACTTCTCCATTAACAGACAAAGCCCATACCTGAATGAATATTCTCCATAGCGATTTGAAACCCATAGAAAGCACGAGCCTGAAAATAAAGAGTGTCGACTTCAAGATATTACAATGTCCCCAACATATTTAAGTCAGTAAAACAGAAGTAAAACAATCTTTAAAGAAATATATTCTTTTATACTCCTCACCTCTGGAACTTGGACATCACTCAAGAACCTAGCAGCCAAATTCTCCAAAACAATTCCATCTGATGCAGCGAAAAAAGCAAGAACATGACTGATAAAATGTTTCTCCGAATCTGTTAACGCTTCCCATTGTTGCACATCCGATGAAAGATCAACCTCTTCAGCTACACTCAATTCATAAAACCAAAAAAGAAGAAGAATCATAATCGAAGAAATGATATAAGGAGAAACAGAACCATCACAAACATCATGAAACAAATTATATAACTTCATCAAGAACACTACAAACCTAAAAGAAGAACCTTTGCATACAAATTCGAGAACAGAAAACAAATTTAACTAAAAAAGTGAGAGGATTCACTAACCAGTCCAGAAACTAGCCTCAGCTTTTTTATACATCTCCCAAATCGGTTTGTACCTAATGGGAAACATAGAGAATCTCTGGTTTTGTGCCATCAAAAGTGGTTCTTCTGAATTTTCTTCTTCAATACCTCTTGTTTGACCCTCCTTTAGAGAACCCATTATTACGAATTCGTCTCTCAATTTCTTATAATCTCAAAATTTTGAGGTGGAGAAGAAACAGAGGATTG